>JBBCBC010000016.1:18993966-19265978 GCA_037126765.1 Stenogyne calaminthoides | reverse complement strand
TTTTGATGTGTTTACATGAGACCATCCACCATTAGTGATATCGATTACAATACTCAACTAATACATTTGGATGTGTTTACGAGAGACAACATCCATTTGTGATGGATTACAATAGTCGACTAATACATTTGGATGTGTTTCACGAGACCATCTAGAATTAGTGATACGATTACAATACTCAACTAATACCTTTTGATGTGTTTTACGAGACAATATTCCATTAGTGATACCAATTACAATAGTCGACTAATACATTTGGATGTGTTTACTGAGCGACATTCCATTGGTGATCTGGATTTCAATAGTCAACTAATACATTTGGATGTGTTTACGAAAGACCATCTACCATTAGTTATATAGATTACAATAGTCGACTAGTACCTTTGGATGGTCTCTCATAAACACATACAAAATGGATGGAAAATCGTAAATTAATGGTAGTGAGTGGTTAGGTGTTCGGTGGTGTTCTGTTGTATCGGAAAATAATGAGGTCTTATTAAATTGATCATTATTAATGGCATCTAAATTTAGAAGTCCATTTTCAAGAAGTAATAATATGGATATACGGTATCGATTCGATCAAAGGAAATCCATATAGTGATAATTATTCAAATTGGAGTATTCCTATCTTTCTTTATCGATACTTTGTATCAGATAGGTAGTTTTGATTTTAAGACTGCTAGATCTATTAAAATTCATGAAGAAACTGTTTCTGTGGATGAAGAGTTTCATTCGTATTCATTAATGTCTAATGTCTCTATTAGAAAATACCTTGAAAAAGGTTATAGATATATTCATTTTGGTCTCATTCAAGTTGTTATCAAACCCCTAGTTCATATAGGTGTTGATGCTCCGGTTTATCTTGCTCTGCGTGATAATCGGCTTAAAAGATATAAAACTTCTTTATTATCAATGATTCAAACTAATATCTGTAATGGACCAATTTATTTTGATTGTGCTCCTAACTACTCTGTAGACCTTACAGATCCTCTTATTAATGATGATCTTATTCTTGACATGCATATTCAAGGAGATGAATTTAAGCATCTCTGCAAAAACTTTGCTATCATTTATCGAATTCATTTTAGGGTTATGTCTTCTCAGCTTAATCCCAAATTCATCCTTAATCCTACTTCAAAAGATGAAACCGTCTTATTACAGATTGAAGCAGATAACTCTGCTATATTTGTACCTAAAAGACTTAAATGGAATGAAATAATCATTCCTAAAGAATTCCAAATTTCTAATCCTCAAATTCCGAGACGAATTGAAAAGAGAGAAATCTCTGAAATTGAAGAAGACTCGGAAGGAAGAGTTTTACTTCGATTCAATTCTTTCGTCTTAAGAAAAAGACCTAAGATTAATATTCAGAAATCGAGGTCTAGAAGTTCCTTTTAGGAGAAACCCGACATCTAGACCAAATTTGTATAAATCCAACATTAATGTTGATTTTCAACGCCCCCTTCCAAGTACCTCGTATGAAACTGTTGTTGAATCCTCAATAGGATCACCTACAGTATCTCAAATGGAAGGCGAAATCAATATGATTTCCTATCAAGATTTCTCCATCAATTTTGAACATCTCGAAAGAGAGTTTAATGATCCTGATGAGAAACAAAGAAGAGAATGGTTCATGAAACTTGAACAATCTGTCAGAGACAGGCTTCAAGAAGAATGGATCAAATCACATAAACCCGTAGCAAAGGTATTACTTGATATCCAAAGGTATCACTAATGATAGATGGTCTCTCGTAAACACATCCAAAGGTATTAGTTGACTATTGTAATCGGAATCACTAATGGTAGATGGTCTCTCGTAAACAAATCCAAAGGTATTAGTTGATTATTGTAATCGGTATCACTAATGGAATGTCGTCTCCTTTAAAGAAATCCATAGGTATTAGTTGACTATTATAATTGGTATCACTAATGGAATGTCGTCTCTCGTAAACACATCCAAAGGCATTAGTTGACTATTGTAAATGGTATCACTAATGGTAGATGGTCTCTCGTAAACACATCCAAAGGTATTAGTTGACTATTATTGTCGATTATCAATAATGGAATCTGGTCTCTAAGTAAACACATCCAAAGATATTAGTTGACTATTGTATTGGTTTCACAAATGGTAGATGGTCTCTCGTAAACACATCCAAAGTTATTAGTTGACTATTGTATTTGGTATCACTAATGATAGATGGTCTCTCGTAAACACAAAAAAAGGTATTAGTTGACTATTGTAATCGATATCACTAATGGAATGTCGTCTCTCGTAAACACGTCCAAATGTATTAGTTGACAATTGTAATCGGTATCACTAATGGAATGTCGTCTCCCTAAACACATCATAAGATATTAGTTTACTATTTTAATTAGTATCACTAATGGTAGATGGTCTCTAAATAAACTCATCCAAAAGGTATTAGTTGACTATTGTAATCGGTATCACTAATGGAATATCATCTCTCGTAAACACATCCAAAGGTATTAGTTGACTATTGTAATTGATATCACTAATTGAATGTCGTCTCTCGTAAACACATCCATAGGTATTAGTTGACTATTAAAATTGGTATCACTAATGGAATGTCGTCTCTGGTAAACACAACCAAAGGTATTAGTTGACTATTGTAATCGGTATCACTAATGGAGTGTCATTTTTTGTAAACATATCCAAAAGGTATTAGTTGACCATTGTTACGGTATCACTAATGGAATATAGGTCTCTTGTAAACACATCGAAAGGTATTAGTTGACTATTTTAATTGGTATCACTAATGGTCTTATAGGCTCTCGTAAACACATCCAAAAGTATTAGTTGACTATTGTTATCGGGTATCACTATAAGAATGTAGATCTCTGGAAACACAACCAAAGGTATTAGTTTGACAATTGTAATTGGTATCACTAATGAAATGTTGTCTCTTGTAAACACATCGAAAAGGTATTAGTTGACTATTATAATCGGTATCACTAATGGAAAATTAGGTCACTTTCGTAAACACATCAAAAGTTATTATTTTGCTATTATAATCGGTATCCTAATGGAATGTAGATCTCTCGTAATCATATCCAAAGGTATTAGTTTACTATTGTAATTGGTATCACTAATAGTAGATGGTCTCTAAGTAAACACATCAAAGATATTAGTTGACTATTGTAATTGGTATTACTAATGGTAGATGGTCTAAATAAACACATCAAAGCTATTAGTTGACTATTGTAATCGGTATCACTAATGGAATGTCATCTCTCTTAAACACGTCCAAATGTATTAGTTTACTATTATAATGGGGTATCCTTAATGGAATGTGGGTGTCTCAAGTAAACAATATCACTAAAAAGAATGTTGTCTTTCGTAAACACATTCAAAGTTATTAGTTATTTATTGCAATTAGTATCACTAATAGTAGATGGTCTCTCGTAAACACATCGAAGGTATTAGTTGACTATTGTAATCGGTATCACTAATGGAATGTAGATCCCTCGAAAAGATGACCAAAGGTATTGGTTGACTAATGTAATTTAATATCACTAATGGTAGATGGTCTCTAAGTAAAACACATCGAAGATATTAGTTGACTATTGTAATCGGTATCCTTAATCGAATGTGAGTCTCTAAGTAAACCGTCAAAAGTATTAGTTGACTATTGTATTAAAGTATCATCCTAATGGAATGTAGTCTCTCATAAACACATCGAAGGTATAAGTTGACTATTGTAATCGGTATCACTAATGGAATGTAGTCTCTAAGTAAATACATCGAAGGTATATGTTGACTATTGTAATCCATTATCACTAATGGAATGTTGTCTCTCACAAACATATTCAAATGTATTAGTTGACTATTGTAATTGGTATCACTAATGGTAGATGGTCTCTCGTAAACAGATCCAAAGGTATTAGTTGACTATTGTAATCGGTATCACTAATGGAATATCGTCTCTCGAAAACACAATCAAAGGTATTAGTTTATTATTGTAATTGGTATCACTCTTGGTAGATGGTCTCTCTAAACACATCCAAAGGTTAATATTAGTTGACTATTGTAATCGATATCACTAATGAAATGTCACCTCTGGTAAACATAACCAAAGGTATTAGTTGACTATTGTAATCGGTATCACTAATGGAGTGTCGTCTTTTTGTAAACACATCCAAAGGTATTAGTTGACTATTGTAACCGGTATCACTAATGGAATGTCGTCTCTCGTAAACACATCCAAAGGTATTTGTTGACCATTTTAATTGGTATCACTAATGGTCGATGGGCTCTCGTAATTACATCCAAAGGTATTAGTTGACTATTATAATCGGTATCACCAACGGAATGTCCTCTCGAAAACACTTTAGAAGGTAAATGGAATGTAAATCTATCGTAAACACATCTAAAGTTATTAGTTAACTATTATAATCGATATCACTAATGGAATATCATCTCTCGTAATCACATCCAAAGGTATTAGTTGACTATTGTAATTGGTATCACTAATAGTAGATGGTCTCTCGTAAACACATCCAAAGATATTAGTTGACTATTGTAATTGGTATTACTAATGGTAGATGGTCCTCGTAAACACATCCAAAGCTATTGGTTGACTATTGTATTTGGAATCACTATTGGAATATCATCTCTCGAAAACACATTAATTGTATGTGTTTACGATTACAAGAGTCAACTATTAGTGATACCAATTTACAATAGTCAACTAATTTATAATTTATAATTTACTATTATAATTTACAATAGTGATTAATTGTATGTGTTTACTATTAGTGATACCAAATTATAATAGTCAACTAATACCTTTGTAAGTGTTTACGAGAGACCATCCTAAGGTATTAGTTGACTATTGTAATTGGTATTACTAATGGTTCGTAAATACTTCCAATGGTATTAGTTGACTATTGTAATCGGTATCACTAATGAAATGTCGTCGTCAACTAATACCTTTGGATGTGTTTACGAGAGCGACATTCCATTAGTGATATACGTTTATAATGGTCGACTAATACCTTTGGATGTGATTTACGAGACCATCTACCATTAGTGATACCAATTACAATACTCAACTAATACCTTTGGATGTGTTTTCGAGGGCGACATTCAATTAGTGATGCGAATTAAAATAGTTAATTAATTCCTTTTGATGTGTTCTGACGACGACATTCATTAGTGATCTGGAATTCAATAATAAACTAATAGAAATACCAATTACAATAGAAATACCAATTACATTAGTCAACTAATATATTTGGATGTTTTTATAAGAGACCATATACCATTAGTGATACCAATTACAATAGTCGATAGTCGCGAATACCTTTGGATGTGTTTTGAGGGGAATGACGTTCCATTAGTGATCTGGAATTCTGATAGTTAACTAATACCTTTGGATGTGTTGTAAGAGAGACCATCTACCATTAGTGATACCAATTACAATAGTCGACTAATACCTTTGGATGTGTTTACGAAGAGACAACATTTCATTAGTTATATCGAATTATAATATTCAACTAATGCCTTTGGAAGTGTTTTACGAGACCATCTACCATGAGTGATACCAATTCAATAGTCAACTAATACCTTTTGATGTGTTTACAAGAGGCGACATTCCATTAGTGATCCGATTACAATAGTCAACTAATACCATTTGATGTATTTACAAACCATTAGTAATACCCAATTACAATAGTCAACTAATATCTTTGTATGAGTTTATGAGAGACCATCTACCATTAGTGATACCAATTACAATAGTCAATTAATACTTTTGAATTTGTTTTTGAGGCGACATTCCATTAGTGTTATCGATTACAATAGTCAACTAATACCTTTGGATGTGTTCGAGAGACCATCTACCATTAACGATACCAATTACAATGATCACTAATACCTTTGGATGTGTTTTTTGAGACCGCGACATTCCATTAGTGAAAACCGATTACAATAGTCAACTAATACCTTTGGGTGTGTTTAGAGAAGACATTCCATTGGTGATACCGATTACCATAGTCAACTAATACATTTGGATGTGTTTACAAAGACCATCTACCATTAGTGATACCCGATTACAATACTCAAATAATATCTTTGGATGTGTTTTACCATTACCCTTGTGGCGACATTCCATTAGTGATACCGAATTACAATAGTCAACTAATACCTTTGGATGTGTTTACGAGACAACATTCCATTAGTGATGCGAATTACAATAGTCGACTAATACCTTTGGATATGTTTTACGAGAGATGACATTCCATTAGTTTATATCGATTACAATAGTCGACTAATACCTTTAGATGTGTTTTCGAGAGACCATCTTCCACTAGTGATACCAATTACAATAGTCAACTAATACCTTTGGATGTGTTTTTAGAGGCGATATTTCATTAGTGATACCGATTACAATAGTCAACTAATACCTTTGGATGTGTTTTACGAGACCATCTACCATTAGTGATACCAATTACAATAGTCAACCAATAAATTTGGATGTGTTTATGAGAGACTACATTCCATTAGTGATACGATTACAATAGTCGACTAATACCTTTGGATGTGTTAGAGACCATCTACCATTAGTGATATCGATTACAATAATAAACTAATACCTTTATATGTGTTTACGAGGCGACATTCCATTAGTGATACGAATTACAATAGTCAACTAATACCTTTGGATGTGTTTATGAGAGGCGACATTCCATTAGTGATATCTATTACAATAGTTAACTAATACCTTTGGATGTGTTTACGAGAGACCATCTACCCTTATTGTCACCAATTACAATACTCAACTAATACCTTTAGATGTGTTTCACGAGACAACTTTCCATTAGTGATACCAAATTAAAATAGTCAACTAATACCTTTGGATGTGTTTACGAGAGCGACATTCCATTAGTGATACCGATTACAATAATAAACTAATACCTTTGGATGTGTTTACGTGATACCATCTACCATTAGTTGATACCAACAACAATAGTCAACTAATATCTTTTGAAATGTTTACGAGAGCGATATTCCATTAGTGATACCGATTACAATAGTCAACTAATACCTTTGGATGTATTTGAGGCGAACCAATAGAAATACCAATTACAATAGTCAACTAATATCTTTGGATGTGTTTATAAGAGACCATCTACCATTAGTGATACCAACTAGAATAGTCGGCGAATACCTTTGGATGTGTTTAAGAGAGACCATTCCATTAGTGATACCAATTACAATAGTCAACTAATACCTTTGGATGTGTTTACGAGAGACAACATTCCATTAGTTATACCGAATTACAATATTCAACTAATACCTTTGGATGTGTTTCTGAGGCGACATTCCATTAGTGATGCGAATTACAATAATAAACTAATACCTTTGGATGTGTTTACGAGAGACCATCTACCATGAGTGATACCAATTACAATAGTCAACTAATACCTTTTGATTTGTTTACAAGAGAAGACATTCCATTAGTGATACCGATTACAATAGTCAACTAATACCATTGGATGTATTTACGAACCATTTGTAATACCAATTACAATAGTCAACTAATATCTTTGTATGTGTTTATGAGAGACCATCTACCATTAGTGATACCAATTACAATAGTCAACTAATACCTTTGGATGTGTTTTTGAAAGTCCACATTCCATTAGTGTTACCAATTACAATAGTCAACTAATACCTTTGGATATGTTTACGAGAGACCATCTACCATTAGTGATACCAATTACAATAGTCAACTAATACCTATGGATGTGTTTTCGAGAGACGACATTCCATTAGTGAAACCGATTACAATATTCAACTAATACCTTTGGATGTGTTTACGAGACACCATCTACCATTAGTGATACCAATTTCAATAGTCAAGTAATACATTTGGATGTGTATGAGAGACGACATTCCATTAGTGATACCGATTACAATAGTCAACTAATATCTTTGGATTTGTTTACGAGAGACCATCTACCATTATTGATACCAATTACAATAGTCAACTAATACCTTTGGATGTGTTTTTACGAAGGCGACATTCCATTAGTGAAACCGATTACAATAGTCAACTAATACCTTTGGATGTGTTTACGAGACACCATCTACCATTAGTGATACCAATTACAATAGTCAACTAATACATTTGGATGTGTATGAGAGACGACATTCCATTAGTGATACCGATTACAATAGTCAACTAATACCTTTGGATGTGTTTACGAGAGACCATCTACCATTAGTGATACCAATTACAATAGTCAACTAATACCTTTGGATGTGTTTACGAGAGACGACATTCCATTAGTGATACCTAATTACAATAGTCGACTAATACCTTTGGATGTGTTTTACGAGACAACATTCCATTAGTGATACAGATTACAATAATAAACTAATACCCTTGGATGTGTTTACGAGATACTATCTACCATTAGTGATACCAATTACAATAGTCAACTAATACCTTTTGATAAGTTTATGAGGCGACATTCCATTAGTGATACCGATTACAATAGTCGACTAATCTGATTGGATGTGTTTACAGAGGCGACATTCATTAGTGATCCGATTACAATAATAATCTAATACCTTTGGATGTGTTTTGAGAGACCATCTACCATTAGTGATGCAATTACAATAGTCGACTAATACCATTTGATGTGTTTCTGAGAGGCGACATTCCATTAGTGATACCGATTACAATAGTCGACTAATACCTTTTGATGTATTTTCACGAACCATTAGTAATACCAATTACAATAGTCAACTAATCTTTGGATGTGTTTATGAGAGACCATCTACCATTAGTAATGCAATTACAATTGTCGACTAATACCTTTGGATGTATTATTGAGACCACATTCCATTCGTATTTACCCGATTACAATAGTCAACTAATACCTTTGGATGTGTTTTACGAGAGACCATCTACCATTAGTGATACTAATTATAATAGTCAACTAATACCTTTAGATGTGTTTTTGAGAGACGACATTCCATTAGTGAAACCGATTACAATAAGAAAACTAATACATTTGGATGTGTTTACGAGAGACCATCTACCATTAGTGATACCGATTACAATACTCAAATAATACCTTTCTATGTGTTTACGAGAGATGACATTCCATAAGTGATACCGAATTACAATAGTCAACTAATAACTTTGGATGTGTTTACGAGACAACATTCCATTAGTGATACCTAATTACAATAGTCAACTAATACCTTTGGATGTGTTTTGAGAGACCATCTACCATTAGTGATACCAAATACAATAGTCAACTAATACCTTTGGATATGTTTTTCGAGATCTGAAATTTCATTAGTGATACCGATTACAATAGTCGACTAATACCTTTGGATGTGTTTTGAGAGACCATCTACTATTAGTAATACCATTTACAATAGTCGAATAATAAATTTGGATGTGTTTATGAGAGACTACATTCCATTAGTGATACCAATTACAATAGTCGACTAATACCTTTGGATGTGTTTTAGAGACCATCTACCATTAGTGATATCGATTCTGATAATCAACTAATACCTTTGTATGTGTTTTGAGGGCGACATTTCATTAGTGATACCACATTACAATAGTCAACTAATACCTTTTCGATGTGTTTAAAGAGATGACATTCCATTAGGGATGCGAATTACAATAGTCAACTAATACCTTTGGATGTGTTTTACGAGAGGCGAAATTCCATTAGTGATACCGTTTACAATAGTTAACTAATACCTTTGGATGTGTTTTACGAGACCATCTACCATTAGTGATACCAATTAAAATACTCAACTAATACCTTTGGATGTGTTTACGAGAGACGACATTCCATTAGTGATACCGAATTAAAATAGTTAACTAATTCCTTTTGATGTGTTTATGACAGACGACATTTCATTAGTGATACCGATTACAATAATAAACTAATAGAAATACCAATTACAATAGAAATACCAATTACATTAGTAAACTAATATATTTGGATGTTTTAATAAGAGACCATCTACCATTAGTGATACCAATTACAATAGTCAACGAATACCTTTGGACGTGTTTTCGAGAGATTTACATTCCATTAGTGAAACCGATTACAATAGTCAATTAATACCTTTGGATGTGTTTATGAGACACCATCTACCATTAGTTATACCAATTACAATAGTCAAATAATACATTTGGATGTGTATGAGAGACGACATTCCATTAGTGATACCGATTACAATAGTCAACTAATACCTTTGGATTTGGTTATGAGAGACCATCTACCATTAGTGATACCAATTACAATAGTCAACTAATACCTTTGGATGTGTTTACGAGAGACGACATTCCATTAGTGATACCTAATTACAATAGTCAACTAATACCTTTGGATGTGTTTACGAGAGACAACATTCCATTAGTGATACCGATTACGATAGTCAACTAATACCATTGGATGTATTTACGAACCATTAGTAATACCAATTACAATAGTCAACTAATATCTTTGGATGTGTTTAAGAGAGACCATCTACCATTAGTGATACCAATTTCAATAGTCAACTAATACCTTTGGATGTGTTTTTGAGAGGCGACATTCCATTAGTGATACCGACAACAATAGTCAACTAATACCTTTGGATGTGTTTACGTGAGACCATCTACCATTAGTGATACCAATTACAATAGTCAACTAATACATTTGGATGTGTTTGTGAGAGACGACCTTCCATTATGTATAACGATTACAATAGTCAACTAATACCTTTGGAATTATTTACGAGAGACCATCTACCATTAGCGATGCCAATTATAATAGTCTTTCATAAGCACATCAAAGAATTGGTTGACCCAATTACAATAGTAACTAATACAAATGGATGTGTTTATCTTTCATTCCATTAGTGATACCAATTGATAATAGTCATTAATACCTTTGGATGTATTCTGTAAACATCGAAAGTATTAGTTGACTATAATATTCTATCATACCTTTGGATGTGTTTAGTACCATCACATCAATTAGTGAGACTATTATCAATATCATTACTAATACCTTTGGATGTGTAAACACAGACCACGTTCCATTAGTGATACTATTACAATAGTCAACTAATACCTTTGGATGTGTAAACACAGGAGCGACATTCCATTAGTGATGCCTATTTCTAATGTTAACTAATACCTTTGGATGTGTTCCTGAATAAACATTCCATTAGTAATCTGATTACGATAGTCAACTAATACCATTGGATGTGTTTTAATGAGACCATCTACCATTAGTGATACCGATTACAATAGTCCACTAATACCTTTGGATGTGTTTCTTGACATTCCATTAGTGATCCGATTACAATAGTCAACTAATACCTTTGGATGTGTTTAAAGACCATTTTTAATGGAATACCAATTACAATAGTCAACTAATACCTTTGGATGTACAATTGATACCTTGAATGATTCCATTAATGGATATGGGCGGAATTCTACCAATTAAACTAACACCTTTGGATGTTTTTGAGTTGACATTATTATACCGATTATAATAGTCAACTTCAATGGTAGATATTTCTGTTTAAACACATAGGAATGTCTTCCTTTTAGTTGACTATTGTAATCGGTATCAGTCAACTAATATTTTGGATGTCTCGTAAAACATCTACCATTATTATTAGTTGACTATTATGTCGATACCTTTGGATGGTAGATGGTCTCTCGTTAACACATCCAAATATATTGGTTGACTATTTGTCCTTTGGATGTGTAGTGGAAATCATTTCTTGTAAACACACATCCAAATGTATTGGTTGATTATTGTAATCGGATGTGTTCGCTAATGGAATGTTTGTATCTAATTAAAATACGTCCAAATGTATTAATGTGTTATTGTAAATTAGTATCACTAATGATAGAGATTGTTTCTCGTAAACACATCCAAATGTATTAGTTGACTATTGTAATTGGTATATCATTAATGGTAGATGGTCTCTCATAAACACGTCAAAGATATTAATTGACTATTGTAATTGGTATTACTAATGGTTAAATAAATACATCAATGGTATTAGTTGACTATAATAATCGGTATCACTAATGGAATGTGTCTCTCATAAACACATCAAAATTTATTAGTTGACTATTGTAATTGGTATCACTAATGGAATGTGTCTTAAATAAACACATCCGTAGGTATTAGTTGACTATTGTAATTAGTCATCACTAATTGAATGTGGTTCTCGTAAACACATTAAAATTTATTAGTTGATTATTGTAATTGGTATCACTCATGATAGATGGTCTCTCGTAAACACATCTAAAGGTATTAGTTTATTACAATAGTCGGTAATCCCTTAATGGAATGTGGTCGAAGGTAAACATTCCAAAGGTATTAGTTGACTATTGTAAACTAATACCTTTGGAATATCGTCTCTTAAACCATCCAAAGGTATTAGTTGAGTATTATAATTGATATTAGTAATGGTAGATGGTCTCTCATAAACACATCCAAAGGTATTAGTTATTTATTATGTCGATATCACTAATGGAATGTGTCTCTCGTAAAACACATCCAAAAGGTATTAGTTCACTATTGTAATTAAATATCACTAATGGAATGTTGTCTCATAAACACATCCAAAGATACTAGTTATTTGTTATGTCGATATAACTAATGGTAGATGGTCTTTTAAAAACACATTCCGTTATTGGTTTACTATTGTAATTGGTATCACTAATGGAATATCGTGTTTTCGTAAGCACATACAAAGGTATTAGTTGAGTATTAATGTCGATATCACTATTGGTAGATGGTATGTTTAAACACATCCAAATATATTAGTTGACTATTGTAATCGGTATCACTAATGGAATGTGGATCTCTCGTAAACACATCAAAGGTATTAGTTGACTATTGTAAAATATCACTAATGGAATATTGTCTCTCGTAAACGACATTCCAAATGTATTAGTTGAGTATTGTCAATCGATATCCTCAATGGTAGATGGTCTCTAAATAAACACATCGAATGTATTAGTTGACTATTGATAATCGGTATCACAAATGGAATGTGTCTCTCGTAATCACATCCAAAGGTATTAGTTAGTATTATGTCGATATCACTAATGGTAGATGGTCTCTTGTAAACACATCCAAATCTTTTAGTTGACTATACCTTTCGGTATCACCAAATGGAATGTCGATCTCTAAGTAAACACATCAAAGGTATTAGTTAGTATTGTAATCTATATAACTAATGGTAGATGATCTCTCGTAAACACATCCTAATGTATTTGTTGACTACAATGTCGGTATGACTAATGGAATATCGTTTCTCGTAAAACACATCCAAAGGTAATTGTTGACAATTGTAATCGGTATGCTTAATGGAATGTAGTCTCTAAATAAACACATCCAAGGTTTTAGTTGACTATAAATAATTGGTATCACTAATGGAATGTTGTCTCTCTAAAGCACACACCAAAGGTATTAGTTGAATATTGTAATCGATATCACTAATGGTAAAAATGGTCTCTCGTTAACACATCAAATGTATTAGTTGACTATTGTAATATACAATTGTCATTAATGGAATGTCGTCTCTCGTAACCACATCCAAAGGTATTAGTTGACAATTGTAATCGGTATCATTAATGGTAGATGGTCTCTAAGTAAACAATTCTAAAAGGTATTAGTTGGCTATTGTAATCGGTATCACTAATGGAATAATCTCTAAGTAAACACATCCAAATGTATTAGTTGACCATTGTAATTTGTATCACTAATGGTAGATGGTCTCGTAAACACATCAAATGTATTAGTTGACTATTGTAATCGGTATTACTAATGGAATGTTAATCTCTCGTAAAAACACATCCAAAGGTATTAGTTACTTATTGTAATCGGTATCACTAATTGTAGATGGTCTCTGAAAAATACATCCCAAAGGTATTAGTTTATTATTGTAATCTGTATCACTAATGGAATGTAGGTCCTAAATAAACACATCCAAAAGTATTAGTTGATTTATTGTAATTAGGTATCACTAATGGAATGTCGTCTAAAGTAAATACATCCATAGGTATTAGTTCAATATTCTAATTGGTATCACTAATGGTAGATGATCTCTAAATAAAACACATCCAAAGGTATTAGTTGACTATTGTAATCGGTATCACTAATGGAATGTCCTCTTTCATAAGCACATCCAAAGGTATTAGTTGACTATTGTAATCGATATCACTAATGGAATGTTGTCTCTCGTAAACACATCAAAATGTATTAGTTGACTATTGTAATATGTATCACTAGTGGTAGATGGTCTATCGTAAACACATCCAAAGATATTAGTTGACTATTGTAATTGGTATCACTAATGGTAGATGGTCTCTCGTAAACACATCCAAATGTATTAGTTGACTATTGTTATTCAAAATCAATAGGCGGTCTCTATCATTAATGGTATTAGATGGTCTCTCGTATAAACACATCCAAATGTACATTAAAAATTGACTATTTATAATCGGTATCACTAATGTCTTTGTGCGTCTCTCGTAAACACATCTAAAGGTATAACTTGACTATATTAATTGGTATCACTCACGGTAGATGGTCTTTCGTAAACACATCCAAAGGTATTAGTTTATTATTTATAATCGGTATCACTAATGGAATATAAGTATCTAAAGTAAACACATCAAAGGTATTAGTTGACTATACCTTGCAAATTATTACTAATGGAATGTAAGTCTTTCGTAAGCACATCAAAAGGTATTAGTTGTCTATTGTAATCGGTATCACTAATGGAATGTAAGTCTTTCATAAGCAAATCAAAGGTATTAGTTGTCTATTGTAATCGGTATCACTAATGGAATGTAAGTCTTTCATAAGCAAATCATTTTTTATTAGTTATTTATTTTAATGAAGATTATCACTAATGGAATGTTGTGTTTCATAAGCACATCAAAAGGTATTAGTTGACTATTGTAATCGGTATCACTAATGGAATGTTGTGTTTCATAATCACATCAAAAGGTATTATTTCACTATTGTAATCGGTATCACTAATGGAATGTCGTATCTCATAAACACATCCAAAGATATTAGTTGACTATTGTAATTCTGTATCACTAACGGTAGATGGTCTCTCATAAACACATCCAAAGATACTAGTTGACTATTGTAATCGGTATCACTCATGGTAGATGTTCTCTCGTAAATACATCCAAATGTATTAGTTGACTATTGTAATCGGTATTACTAATGGAATGCCGTCTCTCGTAAAACACATCCAAAGGTATTAGTTGATTATTGTATCGGTATCACTAATTGTAGATGGTCTTCAAAAAACACATGGGCGGTATTAGTTTATTATTGTAATCGGTATCACTAATGGAATGTCGTCCCTCGTAAACACATCCAAAAGTATTAGTTGACTATTGTAATTCGGTATCACTAATGGAATGGTCTCTTGTAAATTAAACAGTTGAATAAACAACAATTGAATTTACAAACACTTGAATAATAGAGAAAGCAATTTAAACTTTCTTACTTGATATGTGTACAATCAGTGGATCATGTAGATACACTTTTAGTATGAATGATAAGTGTAATGAATTACAAACGTAATAAATTACAAGGGAATTTGCTAAGATGATATGATAAAGGAAAGGTTTCTAAATTTCAAGATGATATTTTTAATAAAAAGTTTCTCCTTAGAATTGATTGCAAATCAGCTAAAGAGATACTTCAAAAGGATGTTAAGAATATTGTTTCAAAACAAATCTTTGCTAGATGGCAAGCTATCTTATCTAGCTTTGATTTTGATATCAAATATATCAAAGGCGAGAATAATTGCCTACGATTTTCCTTACTCGAGAATTTTTACAAAATGCGAGGTCATGTATATCGTCTAGTAGACCTAGGATGCGGACTCGACTATTACTCAAATGAGGCTTTGCCTCAAATCAATTTCGAATCTTTGGGACAATTCCCATCATCTTCCTACTCAAAGGTTGCTCGGCTCCGGCTCCCCATACTCGGTTAAAAGGAACCGTCTTCAAAAAGGTAAAGAAAGGTGAGTACTTTACCAAACGATATTCATTGTATTACTCCAACTAGGTTTTACGAAAAACAAAATCTAGAAACTCTTAAAGTACTATGAATACTCATTTCCCAAATGGTATTCATTGGAACTATGAAGACTCTGAAAGACACGAGAAATTTTATGAGTTCATACTAATTGACTCTAAATCTGTTGACATTATTCATTCCATGGATCCAAATGATTCATCTCGCATTGCATACTCGAAATGCATTATCAAGAAAGTTGCCAGTTCAACTGAATGGCCTACTAATACTCATGAAAAGCTCTTTTCAAAATCCTTCACACCCAAAGGATACACTTATTCTGATTATAAGATGGCGTGGTTTAGAGCCTTCTTATTGGTCGTTGACCATTCATGGTTCTTCTCATTTGAAGACAAGTTTGCCAAGTTACCATTTCCCATATGGTTTCTTGGATTGGTGGGTGATTTTGGTCCACTTGACATCATCCTTCCTTAGAAGTCAACAAGCTTTGTTGTACTTTATTCAAAAGCTCTCATTGACCCTTTTAGAAAAGAAATTAATTTCTTTTTGCGAATTCGGGTTCCATGGATTCTTTCTTTGGAACTATTCATTCCGACAAGTGAGAATCAAACCCTATCCTATCTCTATCATTAGAGAATTCAAAATCAAATGGTGATGCGGTTTTTCCATCAAATCTTGCACCTCGGTGTAGTTGAAATTCTATTTCTCTGGGGAAAAAGCCCTCTTGGGCCAAAGATAACAAGAACAAAGCGAAGCTTGCCAAAGCTTCTACCAAGCAACCAATCGTTTGAATCCTCTAAAGGATCTACAAAAGGTGATGGACTCTCGACGATCATGAAATCAAAGTGTTCAATCGATCGAGAATGAGAAGGATCACGAGATCATCGGTTCTACCTCAAATATCTCCACCATAAAAAAGACTTCCTCGAGTCAAGAACAAGAACAAACCTCTTGTGAATCAAGTTCAGAAGAACATGGTTATGACCCTTTTGGGGGACCATGTGGGCAAGACCCTTTTGATTTCTGACTACCTTTGGATAGTAGTCAAAATACTCATATGTTATTAAAAAGAAATGCTGAAGAAAAAAGAAAATTGGCACTACAAAAAGAGAAGCCAAAGAAAAATAATCGGTGATTAATAGCAGAAGAAAAAAAGAAAATTGGCACTACAAAAGAAAGCCAAAGAAAAATAAAAATCGGCATGCGAAGAAAAAAAGATTATTGGCATTAAAAGAAAAGCCAAATTAAAAAAGAATTGGCATTAAAAAGAAAAAGAAATAAAAAGAAATTTTCAAAACTCTTATCCCAATTAAGGGATCTTAAAATTTTAGATTCCGAAGCTTCTCGGTGAAGCGAGTAATCTTTCTTTATTCAAAATGGCCGACAAAAGCATTCATCGTCTAGCTGTCATCCATTATCCTAGAAGATGGCCGACAAAAGCATCGTGATACCATCTTTATTCCAAAATGGCCGACAAAGATATCGTGACAAAGTTGGCATTGACAAAGACATTTCATCCACCAAAATGAAATGAAAATTCAAATGCAGATTCAAATTCAGACTTCAGTTCGTCTATATAAGAAGAAGTTGAAGACAGAAGGAAGGCATCGGTTTTTTGAAGAACAAAATACTCTCTGTAAACCTTTCCTTTATCATATCATCTTAGCAAATTCCCTTGTAATTTATTATGTTTGTAATTCATTACACTTATCATTCATACTGAAAGTGTATCTACATGATCCACTGATTGTACACACATCAAGTAAGAAAGTTTAAATTGCTTTCTTTATTATTCAAGTGTTTGTAAATTCAATTGTTGTTTATTCAATTTGTTTAATTTCATTATTACTTTGGATTCATTCATTTTATTGATATCAATATATGTTTATCTGGTTCGTTACGGTATCGAGCCATACATATTGTAACTTTAAGAAAAAAAATTTCTTTTCTTAGATATCGTTAATACTAATTTAATTTCATAAATTAGTTTTTTTATCTGGTGGAAAGGCGTTGGTAAGCCGTTAAATCCGTTGGTAAGCCGTGTGAAGGTGTTCCCGGTGGTGTTCCCGTTGTATCCAGATAATTATGAAGTCTTATTAAATTTAATCAGTATTAATGGCATCTAAATTTAGAAGTCTATTTTCAAGAAGTAATAATATGGATACTTCTGGTATCGTTCAGTCAAAGGAAATCCATATGACTGATAATTATTCAAATTGGAGTATTCCTAATACTGCTATCGATACTTTATATCAAATAGGTAGTTTTGATTTTAAGACTGCTAGATCTATAAAAATTCATGAAGAAACTGTTTCTGTAGATGAAGAGTTTCATTCGTATTCATTAATGTCTAATGTTTCTATTAGAAAATACCTTGAAAAAGGTTATAGATATATTCATTTTGGTCTTATTCAAGTTGCTATCAAACCTCTTGTTCACATAGGTGTTGATGCTCCGGTTTATCTAGCTTTGCGTGATAACCGATTAAAAAGATACAAAACTTCTCTATTATCAATGATTCAAACTAATATACGTAATGGACCAATTTATTTTAATTGTAGTCTAACTACTCTGTAGATCTTTACGGATCCTCTTATTAATGATGCTCTTATTCTTGATATGCATATTCAAGGAGATGAGTTTAAACATCTCTGTAAAAACTTTCTTTATCATTTGCGAATTCATTTTAGGGTTTTGTCTTCTCAGCTTAATCCTAAATTCATTCTTAATCCAACTTTAAAAGATGAAACTGTCTTATTACAAATAGATGCAGACAATTCTGGCATATTTGTACCTAAAAGACTTAAATGGAATGAAATAACCATTCCGAAAGAATTTCAAATTTCTAATCCTCAAATTCAAGGCGAATTGAAAAAGAAATCTAGGAAATTGAGGAAGACTCAGAAGGAAGAGTTTTACTTCGATTCAATTCTCTACGTCTTAAAGAAATACCAAAGATTAATATTCAAGAAATCAAGTCTAGAAGTTCCTTTTCAGAGGCTTCGACATCTAGACCAAACTTTTACAAATCAAACATAAATGTTGATTTTCAAAGCCCCCTCCCAAGCACCGCTTATGAAACTATTGTTGAATCCTCATTAGGGTCACCAACAGCTTCTCAAATGGAAGGTGAAATCAATATGATTTCTTATCAAGATTTCTCAATCAACTTTGAACATCTCGAAAGAGAATTCAATGATCCTGATGAAAAAGAAAGAAGAGAATGGTTCATAAAAGCTGAACAATCATCAAGCGGACTTCAAGAAAGAATGGATCAAAGATCTCAATCTCAAATATCGCTCTCAAATCCCTATGCTTGACTGGTTCAAAGCATACTGTCGTCTTAATGACATTTCAAATGTTTATGAACTTGATCAAATCAATGTTCAGACTTCTTTATACAAAAAGTGGAACCTTGTTTCAGGAACCACTATCACTTCAGTTCATCCGCCTATGGCAAGTATTAAGATAACTGTTCCCGAAGGAGAAATAATTGCAACTCCTTTCAAAACAGGAAAGAAGGGTACTGAACCTCCTAATATGGAAGATATCAGGAAACTTCACGAACAAAACAATTATTCAAATCAAATACTTCAAACTATAGCCAATCAGGTTGATCATATTAATAATAAGATTGACAATAAGTTAACTCCTTCCAAATTTCCAGTCGACTCTAGTGCTCCTCATTTTGCTCCGAGAAGCCTACCGAGTAACTTAGAAGAGAAAATCAAATTTTCTCATTCTAATCTCCTTGGAAGAATCACTAATATGATGAATAATGAAGCGAGTACTTCTCGTGACCAAAGTCTAAATTGTCTTGATAAAGACAAAAACGAAAAATTAGAAAACTCAGATTCTGAAATTGATAATATAAATCGTATCAAATTCGGTTCTGAAAGAAAAAATTACTATCGACGACCTACCCCTCCGGACATACAGTTCGAAGAAAGGTCTCAATTCAAAAATACCAACTTTGATGGGAATTCCATTCCATTAGTTATATCGATTACAATAGTCAACTAATACCTTTGGATGTTTTTACGAAAGACGACATTCCATTAGTGATACCGATTACAATAGTCAGGTAAAACCTTTGGGACTGTTTACGAGAGATGACATTTCATTAGTGATACCGATTACAATAGTCAACTAATACATTTGGATATATTTACGAGAGACCATCTACCATTAGTGATACCAATTAGAATACTGAACTAGTACTTTTGGATGTGTTTACGAGAGATGACATTCCATTAGTGATACTGATTACAATAATAAACTAATACCTTTGGATGTGTTTATAATGAGACCATCTACCATGAGTGATACCAATTACAATAGTCAACTAATACCTTTTGATGTGTTCACGAGAGAAGACATTCCATTAGTGATACCGATTACAATAGTCAACTAATACCATTGGATGTATTTACGAACCATTAGTAATACCAATTACAATAGTCAACTAATATCTTTGGATGTGTTTAAGAGAGACCATCTACCATTAGTGATACCAATTTCAATAGTCAACTAATACCTTTGGATGTGTTTTTGAGAGACGACATTCCATTAGTGATGGAAATGAATAACAATAGTCAACTAATACCTTTGGATGTGTTTCATTGAGACCATCTACCATTAGTGATACCAATTAAAATAGTCAACTAATACATTTGGATGTGTCCAAATATAGGCGACCTTCCATTATGTATACTTGATTACAATAGTCAACTAAAACCTTTGGAATTATTTCAAAGACCATCTACCATTAGCGATGTCAATTATAATAGTCTTTCATAAGCACATCAAAGGAATTAGTTGACTATTGTAATAGAATATCTCAAAATGGAATAAAGTCTTTCATAAACACATCGAAAGAATTAATTGACTATTATAATAAAGGTATCACTAATGGAATGTTGTCTCGTAAACACATCAAAAATGTATTAGTTGACAATATATTGGTATCATTAGTGGTAGATGGTCTATCGTAAAATACAGAAAATGTATTAGTGGACTATTATCATAATCGGTATCACTACTCTAATGTCATTCATTATTCAAAATCAAAAGTTGATATTTATTGTAATTGATATCACTATTAGTAGATGGTTCTTCTTCTTCTAAAAAACATCCAAAGGTATTAATTGATTATTATACATTGGTATTTATTAATGGTTAGTAAATACATCCAAAGGTATTAGTTGGCTATTGTAATTGGTATCACTAATGGTAGATGGTCTCTCAGAAACACATGAAAAGATATTATTTGACTATTGTAATTGGTATTACTAATGGTTAGTAAATACATTCAATGGTATTAGTTGACTATTATGTCGGTATCACTAATGGAATATTGTGTCTCTGAAAAACATCAAAATGTATTAGTTGACTATTGTAATTGGTATCACTCATGGTAGATGGTCCTAAATAAACACATCAAAGGTATTAGTTTATTATTGTAATCGGTATAACTAATGGAATGTCATCTCTATGTAAACACATCAAAAGGTATTAGTTGACTATTGTAATTATCGGTATCTCTAATGGAATGTAAATAAACACATCTAATGTATTGGTTGACTATTGTAATTCGGTATCACTAATGGAATATCGTTTCTCGTAAACACATCCAAAGGTAATAGTTGACTATTCTAATCGGTATCGCTAATGAAATGTCATCTCTGTAAACACATCCAAAAGTTATTAATTAATGAAATGTCATTAAATAGTCCAAAATACATTTTAATGTTAGATGGTTTCTCGTAAACACATCCAAATGTATTAGTTGACTATTGTAATTAGTATCACTAATGGTAGATGGTCTCTCATAAACACATCAAAAGATATTAGTTGACTATTGTAATTGGTATTACTAATGGGTTCTCGTAAATACATCCTATGGTATTAGTTGACTATTGTAATTGATATCACTAATGGAATATGGTCTCTCATAAACACATCAAAGGTATTAGTTGACTATTTATTGGTATCACTTGAAGTGGTCTCTAAACAAACCAAAGTTATTGGTTTATTATTAATTGGTATCACTTAATGGAATAATCTCTCGTAAACACATCAAAAAGGTATTAGTTGACTATTTTAATTGGTATGGTCTAATGGAATAAGGTATTAGTATTGTGTCTCGTAAAACACATTAAAAGGTATTAGTTGACTCTATTGTAATTGGTATAACTCAAATGATTAGATGGTATCTCTAATGGAAAACACATCCAAAGGTATTAGTTTATTATTGTAATCGATATAACTAATGGAATGGTCTTTTGGTAAACACATCAAATGTATTAGTTGACTATTGTAATTGGTATCACTAATGGAATATCGTCTCTAAATAAACACATACAAAAGGTATTAGTTGAGTATTATAATTGATATCACTAATGGTAGATGGTCTCTCATAAACACATCAAAAGGTATTAGTTGACTATTATAATCGATATCACTAATGGAATGATGGTCTCTAAGTAAACACATCCAAAGGTATTAGTTGACTATTATAATTGGTATCACTAATGGAAATTGTCTCTCGTAAACACATCCAAATGTATTAGTTGACTATTGGTAGATCGTAAACACATAACTAATGGTAGACAAATGGTCTTTCTCGTAAACACATAAAATGTATTGGTTGATATCACTAATGTAATTGGTATCACTAATGGAATATAATGGAATGTGTTCTCTCGTAAACACATACAAAGGTATTAGTTGTGTATTGTAATCTATATAACTATTGGTAGATGTCTTACGTAAACACATCAAATGTATTGGTTGATTTATTTGACGGTATCACTTGGAATATGGTTTCTAAATAATCACTAATGGAATAATAGTCATTAATGGAATGTAGATCTTGTAAACACATCCAAAGGTTTTAGTTGACTATTGTAATTGGTATCACTAATGGAATATTGTCTCTCGTAAACACATCCAAATGTATTAGTTGAGTATTGTAATCGATATCACTAATGGTAGATGGTCTCTCGTAAACACATACAAAGGTATTAGTTGACTATTGTATTCGTATCACTAATGGAAGATGTCTCTCGTAAACACATCCTAAAAGGTATTGGTTGACTATTATTGTAATCGGTATCCTTAATGGAATATCGTTTCTAAGTAAACACATCAAAGGTAATAGTTGACAATTGTAATCGGTATAGCTAATGGAATGTCATCTCTAAATAAACACATCCAAGGTTTTAGTTGACTATTGTAATTGGTATCACTAATGGAATGTTGTCTCTAAATAAACATACAAAAGGTATTAGTTGAATATTATAATCGATATCACTAATGGTAAATGGTCTCTCGTTAACACATCCAAATGTATTAGTTGACTATTGTAATTGGTGTCATTAATGGAATGTCGTCTCTCGTAACCACATCCAAAGGTATTAGTTGACAATTGTAATCGGTATCATTAATGGTTTTAGATAGTCTCTAAGTAAACAATTCTAAAAGGTATTAGTTGGCTATTGTGTCGGTATCACTAATGGAATGTCATCTCCGTAATTACATCAAATGTATTAGTTGACCATTGTAATTTGTATCACTAATGGTAGATGGTCTCTAAATAAACACATCAAATGTATTAGTTGACTATTGTAATCGGTATTACTAATGGAATGTAAGTCTCTCGTAAAACACATCCAAAGGTATTAGTTACTTATTGTAATCGGTATCACTAATTGTAGATGGTCTCTCAAAAATACATCCAAAGGTATTAGTTTATTATTTGTAATGGTATCACTAATGGAATATGGAATAACCAATTAAACAAATACCTTTGGATGTGTTTCGAGAGGCGACATTCTATTAGTGGTATTGATTACAATAGTCAACTAATACCTTTGGATGTAATGAAAGCACATAAACGACATTCCGAATTAGTGATCAATTACAATAGTTAACTAATACCTTTTGATGTGTTTTGAGGAAATTACATTCCATTAGTGATACCGATTACAATAGTCAACTAATACCTTTGGATGTGTTTCAACGACATTCCATTAGTGATACGAATTAAAATAGTCAACTAATACCTTTGGATGTGTTTAACGGAACATTCCATTAGTGACTATTACAATAGTCAACTAATACCTTTGGATGTGTTTAAGTTACTTATAGGTATTGGTGATATTGATTGCAATAATAAACTAATACCTTTGGATGTGTTTTACAAGAGACGACAAAGGTATTAGTGATTATTACAATAGTCAACAAATATCTTTGGATGTGTTTTTTGAAACGACATTCCATTAGTGATTAATTACAATAGTCAACTAATACCTTTTGGATGTGTTTTACGAGACCATTAACATTAGTGATACCAAATTACAATAGTCAACTAATACCTTTGGATGTGTTTTAAAGAAACATTCCATTAGTGAGTTCAATTACAATAGTCAACTAATACCTTTGGATGTGTTTCACGAGGCGACATTCCATTAGTGATCTGGATTACAATAGTCAACTAATACCTTTGGATGTGTTTTCGAGAGATGATATTCCATTATTGATGCAATTACAATAGTCAACTAATACCTTTGGATGTGTTTAGAGAGGCGACATTCCATTAGTGATACCGATTACAATAGTCAACTAATACCTTTTGGATGTGTTTCGAGAACATCATACCATTAGTGATATCGATTACAATAGTAAACTAATACCTTTGGAATTGTTTTACGAGAGGCGACATATTAGTGATTCGATATAATAGTCAACAAATACCTTTGGATGTGTTTACAAGAGACAACATTCCATTAGGGATACCGAATTACAATAGTCAACTAATACCTTTGGATGTGTTTATAAGAGGCGACATTCCATATTGATATCGATTATAATAGTCAACTAATACCTTTGGATGTGTTTACGAGAGACCATCTACCATTACTGATACCAATTACAATACTCAACTAATACCTTAGGATGTGTTTACGACAGACGATATTCCATTAGTGATACCGAATTACAATAGTCAACTAATATCTTTGGATGTGTTTACCAGAGACAACATTCCATTAGTGATACCGATTACAATAATAAACTAATACCTTTGGATGTGTTTACGAGAGACCATCTATCATGAGTGATACCAATTACAATAGTCAACTGATACCTTTTGATGTGTTTATGAGAGACGACATTCCATTAGTGATACCGATTAAAATAGTCAACTAATACCATTGTATGTATTTACGAACCATTAGTAATACCATTCAAATAGTCAACTAATACCTTTGTATGTGTTTACGAGAGACGACATTCCATTTGTGATATCGATTACATTAGTCAACTAATACCTTTGGATGTGTTTACGAGAGACGACATTCCATTAGTGATATCGATTTTAATAGTCAACTAATACCTTTGGATGTGTTTACGAGAGACCATCTACCATTAGTGATACCAATTACAATAGTCAACTAATACTTTTGAATGTGTTTACGAGAGACGACATTCCATTTGTGATATCGATTACAATAGTCAACTAATACCTTTGGATGTGATTACGAGAGACGACATTCCATTAGTGATATCGATTTTAATAGTCAACTAATACCTTTGGATGTGTTTACGAGAGACCATCTACCATTAGTGATACCAATTACAATAGTCAACTAATACTTTTGGATGTGTTTACGAGAGACGACATTCCATTAGTGATATCGATTTTAATAGTCAACTAATACCTTTGGATGTGTTTACGAGAGACCATCTACCATTACTAATACCAATTACAATACTCAACTAATACCTTTGGATGTATTTACGAGAGACGACATTCAATTAGTGATACCGATTACAATAGTCAACTAATACCTTTGGATGTGTTTACGAGAGACGACATTCCATTAGTGATACATACAATAGTCAACTAATACATTTGGATGTGTTAAACAGAGACCATCTACCATTTGTGATATCGATTACAATATTAAACTAATACCTTTGTATGTGCTTACGAGACACAACATTCAATTAGTGATAACAATTACAATAGTAAACTAATACCTTTGGATGTGTTTTACTAGAGACGACATTCCATTAGCGATACCGATTACAATAGTCAACCAATACATTAAGATGTGTTTACGAGAGACCATCTACCACTAGTTATATCGATTACAATACTCAAATAATACCTTTGTATGTGTTTACGAAAGATGACATTCCATTTGTGATACCGATTACAATAGTCAATTAATAGATTTGGATGTGTTTACGAGAGACCATCTACCATTAGTGATATCGATTACAATACTCAACTAATACCTTTGGATGTGTTTATGAGAGACAACATTCCATTTGTGATACCGATTACAATAGTCATTT
The DNA here is from genome assembly GCA_037126765.1 of Stenogyne calaminthoides. Taxonomy (NCBI): domain Eukaryota; kingdom Viridiplantae; phylum Streptophyta; class Magnoliopsida; order Lamiales; family Lamiaceae; genus Stenogyne; species Stenogyne calaminthoides. The sequence continues at coordinate 19,239,524 of JBBCBC010000016.1, read as the reverse complement.
AATACATTTGGATGTGTTTACGAGAGGCCATCTAGAATTAGTGATACCAATTACAATACTCAACTAATACCTTTGGATGTGTTTACGAGAGAGGACATTCAATTAGTGATACCGATTACAATAGTCAACTAATACCTTTGGATGTGTTTACGAGAGACGACATTCCATTAGTGATACCGAATACAATAGTCAACTAATACATTTGGATGTGTTAACGAGAGACCATCTACCATTAGTGATATCGATTACAATATTCAACTAATACCTTTGTATGTGCTTACGAGAGACAACATTCCATTAGTGATACCAATTACAATAGTCAACTAATACCTTTGGATGTGTTTATGAGAGAGGACATTCAATTAGTGATACCGATTACAATAGTAAACTATTACCTTTGGATGTGTTTCCGAGAAACGATATTCCATTAGTGATACTGATTACAATAGTCAACCAATACATTAGGATGTGTTTACGAGAGACCATCTACCATTAGTTATATCGATTACAATACTCAACTAATACCCTTGTATGAGTTTACGAGAGACGACATTCTATTTGTGATACCGATTACAATAGTCAACTAATAGATTTTGATGTGTTTACATGAGACCATCCACCATTAGTGATATCGATTACAATAATCAACTAATACATTTGGATGTGTTTACGAGAGACAACATCCATTTGTGATACTGATTACAATAGTCAACTAATACATTTGGATGTGTTTACGAGAGACCATCTAGAATTAGTGATACCAATTACAATACTCAACTAATACCTTTTGATGTGTTTACGAGAGACAATATTCCATTAGTGATACCAATTACAATAGTCAACTAATACATTTGGATGTGTTTACGAGAGACGACATTCCATTGCTGATACCCATTACAATAGTCAACTAATACATTTGGATGTGTTTACGAAAGACCATCTACCATTAGTTATATAGATTACAATAGTCAACTAGTACCTTTGGATGGTCTCTTATAAACACATACAAAGGTATTAGTTGGTAAATCGTAAAATCCGTTGGATGTGGTTAGGTGTTCGGTGGTGTTCTGTTGTATCCAGGATAATAATGAGGTCTTATTAAATTCAATCAGTATTAATGGCATCTAAATTTAGAAGTCTATTTTCAAGAAGTAATAATATGGATACTTCTGGTATCGTTCAGTCAAAGGTAATCCATATGACTGATAATTATTCAAATTGGAGTATTCCTAATACTGCTATCGATACTTTATATCAGATAGGTAGTTTTGATTTTAAGACTGCTAGATCTATTAAAATTCATGAAGAAACTATTTCAGTAGATGAAGAATTTCATTCGTATTCATTAATGTCTAATGTTTCTATTCGAAAATACCTTGAAAAAGGTTATAGATATATTCATTTTGGTCTCATTCAAGTTGCTATCAAACCCCTAGTTCATATAGGTGTTGATGCTCCGGTTTATATAGCTCTGCGTGATAATCGGCTTAAAAGATATAAAACTTCTTTATTATCAATGATTCAAACTAATATCTGTAATGGACCAATTTATTTTAATTGTGCTCCTAACTACTCTGTAGACCTTACAGATCCTCTTATTAATGATGCTCTTATTCTTGACATGCATATTCAAGGAGATGAATTTAAGCATCTCTACAAAAACATTGCTATCATTTATCGAATTTAGGGTTATGTCTTCTCAGCTTAATCCCAAATTCATCCTTAATCCTACTTCAAAAGATGAAACCGTCTTATTACAGATTGAAGCGGATAACTCTGCCATATTTGTACCTAAAAGACTTAAATGGAATGAAATAACCATTCCGAAAGAATTCCAAATTTCTAATCGTCAAATTCCGAGACGAATTGAAAAGAGAGAAATCTCTGAAATTGAAGAAGACTCAGAAGGAAGAGTTTTACTTCGATTCAATTCTTTACGTCTTAAAGAAAGACCTAAGATTAATATTCAAGAAATCAGGTCTAGAAGTTCCTTTTCTGAGGCTTCGACATCTAGACCAAATTTGTATAAATCCAACATTAATGTTGATTTTCAACGCCCCCTTCCAAGTACCTCGTATGAAACTGTTGTTGAATCCTCAATAGGATCACCTACAGTATCTCAAATGGAAGGCGAAATCAATATGATTTCCTATCAAGATTTCTCCATCAATTTTGAACATCTCGAAAGAGAGTTTAATGATCCTGATGAGAAACAAAGAAGAGAATGGTTCATGAAACTTGAACAATCTGTCAGAGACAGGCTTCAAGAAGAATGGATCAAATCACATAAACCCGTAGCAAAGGTATTACTTGATATCCAAAGGTATCACTAATGATAGATGGTCTCTCGTAAACACATCCAAAGGTATTAGTTGACTATTGTAATCGGAATCACTAATGGTAGATGGTCTCTCGTAAACAAATCCAAAGGTATTAGTTGACTATTGTAATCGGTATCACTAATGGAATGTCTTTATCTCGTAAAAGAAATCCATAGGTATTAGTTGACTATTATAATTGGTAACACTAATGGAATGTATAGTCTCTAAATAAACACATCCAAAGGCATTAGTTGACTATTGTAAATGGTATCACTAATGGTAGATGGTCTCTCGTAAACACATCCAAAGGTATTAGTTGACTATTGTAATCAGTATCAATAATGGAATGCCGTCTCTCGTAAACACATCCAAAGATATTAGTTGACTATTGTATTGGTTTCACAAATGGTAGATGGTCTCTCGTAAACACATCCAAAGTTATTAGTTGACTATTGTATTTGGTATCACTAATGATAGATGGTCTCTCGTAAACACAAAAAAAGGTATTAGCTGACTATTGTAATCGATATCACTAATTGAATGTCGTCTCTCGTAAACACGTCCAAATGTATTAGTTGACAATTGTAATCGGTATCACTAATGGAATGTCGTCTCCCTAAACATATCCAAAGATATTAGTTTACTATTTTAATTAGTATCACTAATGGTAGATGGTCTCTCGTAAACTCATCCAAAGGTATTAGTTGACTATTGTAATCGGTATCACTAATGGAATGTCATCTCTAGTAAACACATCCAAAGGTATTAGTTGACTATTGTAATTGATATCACTAATTGAATGTCGTCTCTCGTAAACACATCCATAGGTATTAGTTGACTATTAAAATTGGTATCACTAATGGAATGTCGTCTCTGGTAAACACAACCAAAGGTATTAGTTAACTATTGTAATCGGTATCACTAATGGAGTGTCGTTTTTTTGTAAACATATCCAAAGGTATTAGTTGACCATTGTAACCGGTATCACTAATGGAGTGTCGTCTCTTGTAAACACATCCAAAGGTATTAGTTGACTATTTTAATTGGTATCACTAATGGTCTACTTAGGCTCGTAAACACATCCAAAAGTATTAGTTGACTATTGTTATCGGTATCACTAACAGAATGTCGTCTCTCGGAAACACAACCAAAGGTATTAGTTGACAATTGTAATTGGTATCACTAATGGAATGTTGTCTCTTGTAAACACATCCAAAGGTATTAGTTGACTATTATAATCGGTATCACTAATGGAAAGTCGTCACTCGTAAACACATCCAAAGTTATTCGTTTACTATTATAATCGGTATCACTAATGGAATGTCGTCTCTCGTAATTATATCCAAAGGTATTAGTTTACTATTGTAATTGGTATCACTAATAGTAGATGGTCTCTCGTAAACACATCCAAAGATATTAGTTGACTATTGTAATTGGTATTACTAATGGTAGATGGTCCTCGTAAACACATCCAAAGCTATTAGTTGACTATTGTAATCGGTATCACTAATGGAATGTCATCTCTCTTAAACACATCCAAATGTATTAGTTTACTATTATAATCGGTATCACTAATGGAATGTCGTGTCTCGTAAACAATATCACTAAAAGAATGTTGTCTTTCGTAAACACATTCAAAGTTATTAGTTGACTATTGCAATTAGTATCACTAATAGTAGATGGTCTCTCGTAAACACATCCAAAGGTATTAGTTGACTATTGTAATCGGTATCACTAATGGAATGTCGTCCCTCGAAAAGACAACCAAAGGTATTGGTTGACTAATGTAATTTGTATCACTAATGGTAGATGGTCTCTCGTAAACACATCCAAAGATATTAGTTGACTATTGTAATCGGTATCACTAATCGAATGTTCGTCTCTAAGTAAACCGTCCCATTAGTATTAGTTGACTATTGTATTCCGTATCACTAATGGAATGTCGTCTCTCATAAACACATCCAAAGGTATAAGTTGACTATTGTGTCGATATATCACTAATGGAATGTGGTCTCTCGTAAACACATCAAAGGTATATGTTGACTATTGTAATTGATATCACTAATTGAATGTTGTCTCTCAGTAAACACATCCAAATGTATTAGTTGACTATTGTAATTGGTATCACTAATGGAATGTGGTCTACGGTAAACACATCAAAGGTATTAGTTGACTATTGTAATCGGTATCACTAATGGAATGTAGTTTTTTGTAAACATATCAAAGGTATTAGTTTATCATTGTAATTGGTATCAATCTTGGTAGATGTTTTTGTAAACACATCCAAAGGTAATATTAGTTGACTATTTTTATCACTAATGGATGTGTTCTCTTGTAAACACATCCAAAGGTATTAGTTGACTATTTTAATTGGTATCACTAATACCTTTGGATGTTTTTGTAAACACATCCATTAGTATTAGTTGACTATTGTTATCGGTATCACTTTGGAATGTGTCTCTAGGAAACACATCCAAAGGTATTTGTTGACCATTTTAATTGGTATCACTAATGGAATGTTGTCTCTTGTAAACACATCCAAAGGTATTAGTTGACTATTTATAAGTGATCTCAATGAAAAATGGTCAAGGTAAATGGAATTTGGATCTGTTTACATCGAAAGTTATTAGTTATTTTACTATTATAATCGGTATCCACTAATGGAATGTGGTCTCTGTAATTATATCTAAAAAGGTATTAGTTTACTATTGTAATTGGTATCACTAATAGTAGATGGTCTCTAAGTAAACACATCCAAAGATATTAGTTGATTATTGTAATTGGTATTACTAATGGTAGATGGTCCTCGTAAACACATCCAAATTTATTAGTTGACTATTGTATTTGGAATCACTAATGGAATGTCATCTCTCTAAAACACATTAAATGTATGTGTTTACTATTATAAGTCAACTATTAATGGATACCAATTTAGTAAACAATATCAACTAATTTATAATTATAATTTACTATTATAATTTCAAAGTGATTAATTGTATGTATTACTATTAGTATCCAAATTACAATAGTAGATGGTCCTTTGTAAAACACAAAGGTATTAGTTGACTATTGTAATTGGTATTACTAATGGAATGTAAATCCATCAAAGTATTAGACCAAAGGTATTGGTTGACTAATGTAATTTGTATAGTCAACTAATACCTTTGGATGTGTTTTCGTAAACACATTCGAATTATTGAGTTGGATATTGTACAATAGTCATCTAATACCTTTGGATGTGTGTTTACGAGAGACCATCTACCATAAGTGATATTAGTTACAATTGTCAACTAATACCTTTGGATGTGTTTCACATAAACACATTCAATTAGTGATATAAGTTGAAAATTGTAATTAATATCCTTTGGAATGTGTTTCGAGGCGTAAACATTTCCATTAGTGATATGTTTGTTATAGTAATCAATATCCTTAATGGAATGTTGTCTCTCACAAACACGACATTCAAATGTATTAGTTGATTATTATAATTGGTATCACTAATGGTAGATGGATGTGTTAAGAGACCATCTATCCATTAGTGATAGTTTACTATAGTAAACTAATATCCTTTGGAATGTGTTTTACGAAACGACAATCAAATTATTAGTTTATTACAATATTTGGTAATACCTTTGGTAGATGGTCATCTAAATACATTCAATAGGTTAATACCTTTATGTGTTTTGCGACATTCCATTAGTGATACCGATTCAATATCAACTAATGAAATTTGGATGTCGGTAAACCATCATTAGTAAACCAATTACAATAGTCAACTAATATCTTTGGATAGTTTCGGTATCATCTACCATTAGTGAGTCTTTTTAAATAGTCAATTAATATTTTTGAATTTGTTTTTGAGTATCCACATAATGGAATTAGTCTTATACCTTTGGAAAGACCATCTACCATATTTGTTACCATTTTAATGGTATCACTAATACCTTTGGATGTGTTTAATTACAAAAGACATTCCATTAGTGATTGTATTACCATAGTCACTAATAAATTTGGATGTGTTTAAAGAGACCATCTACCATTAGTGAAATGGAATGTACAATCTCAAATAATATCTTTGGATGTGTTTTAGTTAACGACATTCCATTAGTGATATCCTAATGGACAATAGTCAACTAATACCTTTGGATGTGTTTTGAGTTGACTATTGTAATTGGTATGATAATAGTAGATGGTCAATAGTAAACTAATACCTTTGGATATGTTTATTAGAGATGACATTCCATTAGTTTATATCGATTACAATAGTCAACTAATACCTTTAGATGTGTTTCGAGAGACCATCTCCATTAGTGATAAATTACAATAGAAAACTAATACCTTTGGATGTTTTTACGAGGCGATATTTCATTAGTGATACCGATTTACAATAGTCAACTAATACCTTTGGATGTGTTTATAATTTCGACCATCTACCATTAGTGATACCATTTTACAATAGTCATTTATTAAATTTGGATGTGTTTATGAGAATACATTCCATTAGTGATACCAATTACAATAGTCAACTAATACCTTTGGATGTGTTTGGAGACAGACCATCTACCATTGGTGATCACCAATTACAATAGTCAACTAATACCTTTAGATGTGTTTACAAGAGACAACTTTCCATTAGTGAAATTAAAATAGTCAACTAATACCTTTGGATGTGTTTTAAGGCGACATTCCATTAGTGATACGATTACAATAATAAACTAATACCTTTGGATGTGTTTTCGTGCGACCATCTACCATTAGTGATACCAATTACAATAGTCAACTAATATCCTTTGGATGTGTTTCGAGAGGCGATATTCCATTAGTGATACCGATTACAATAGTCAACTAATACCTTTGGATGTGTTTTACGAACCAATTCCATTAGTGATACAATAGTCAACTAATACCTTTGGATGTGTTTTCGAGAGACGACGTTCCATTAGTGATCTGGAATTACAATAGTCAACTAATACCTTTGGATGTGTTTAAGAGACCATCTACCATTAGTGATACCAATTACAATAGTCAACTAATACCTTTGGATGTGTTTCGAGAGACAACATTTCATTAGTTATATCAATTATAATATTCAACTAATACCTTTGGAAGTGTTTACGAGAGACCATCTACCATGAGTGATACCAATTACAATAGTCAACTAATACCTTTTGATGTGTTTACAAGAGACGACATTCCATTAGTGATACCGATTACAATAGTCAACTAATACCATTTGATGTATTTACGAACCATTAGTAATACCAATTACAATAGTCAACTAATATCTTTGTATGAGTTTATGAGAGACCATCTACCATTAGTGATACCAATTACAATAGTCAATTAATACTTTTGAATTTGTTTTTGAGAGACGACATTCCATTAGTGTTATTACGAGAGACCATCTACCATTAACGATACCAATTACAATAGTCAACTAATACCTTTGGATGTGTTTAAGAGAGAAGACATTCCATTAGTGATACTGATTACCATAGTCAACTAATAAATTTGGATGTGTTTACAAGAGACCATCTACCATTAGTGATACCGATTACAATACTCAAATAATATCTTTTTATGTGTTTACGAGTGACGACATTCCATTAGTGATACCAAATTACAATAGTCAACTAATACCTTTGGATGTGTTTACGAGAGACAACATTCCATTAGTGATACCGAATTACAATAGTCAACTAATACCTTTGGATATGTTTACGAGAGATGACATTCCATTAGTTTATATCGATTACAATAGTCAACTAATACCTTTAGATGTGTTTACGAGAGACCATCTTCCACTAGTGATACCAATTACAATAGTCAACTAATACCTTTGGATGTGTTTTCGAGAGACAACATTCCATTAGTTATATCGAATTACAATAGTCAACTAATACCTTTGGATGTGTTTGCGAGAGACTACATTCCATTAGTGATACCGATTACAATAATAAACTAATACCTTTGGATGTGTTTACGTGATACCATCTACCATGAGTGATACCAATTACAATTGTCAACTAATACCTTTGGATGTGTTCGAGAGACCATCTACCATTAGTGATATCGATTACAATAATAAACTAATACCTTTATATGTGTTTACGAGAGACGACATTCCATTAGTGATACCGAATTACAATAGTCAACTAATACCTTTGGATATGTTTATGATAGACGACATTCCATTAGTGATATCTATTACAATAGTTAACTAATACCTTTGGATGTGTTTACGAGAGACCATCTACCATTATTGTCACCAATTACAATACTCAACTAATACCTTTAGATGTGTTTACGAGAGACAACTTTCCATTAGTGATACCAAATTAAAATAGTCAACTAATACCTTTGGATGTGTTTGCGAGAGACGACATTCCATTAGTGATACCGATTACAATAATAAACTAATACCTTTGGATGTGTTTACGTGATACCATCTACCATGAGTGATACCAATTACAATAGTCAACTAATATCTTTTGAAATGTTTACGCGAGACGATATTCCATTAGTGATACCGATTACAATAGTCAACTAATACCATTGGATGTATATACGAACCAATAGAAATACCAATTACAATAGTAAACTAATATCTTTGGATGTGTTTATAAGAGACCATCTACCATTAGTGATACCAATTAGAATAGTCAACGAATACCTTTGGATGTGTATTAAGAGAGACCATCTGCCATTAGTGATACCAATTACAATAGTCAACTAATACCTTTGGATGTGTTTACGAGAGACAACATTCCATTAGTTATATCGAATTACAATAGTCAACTAATACCTTTTAGAGGCGACATTCCATTAGTTATATCGAATTACAATAGTCAACTAATACCTTTGGATGTGTTTACGAGAGACCATCTACCATGAGTGATACCAATTACAATAGTCAACTAATACCTTTTGATTTGTTTACAAGAGAAGACATTCCATTAGTGATACCGATTACAATAGTCAACTAATACCATTGGATGTATTTACGAACCATTTGTAATACCAATTACAATAGTCAACTAATATCTTTGTATGTGTTTATGAGAGACCATCTACCATTAGTGATACCAATTACAATAGTCAACTAATACCTTTGGATGTATTTTTGAAAGTCCACATTCCATTAGTGTTACCGATTACAATAGTCAACTAATACCTTTGGATATGTTTACGAGAGACCATCTACCATTAGTGATACCAATTACAATAGTCAACTAATACCTATGGATGTGTTTTCGAGAGACGACATTCCATTAGTGAAACCGATTACAATAGTCAACTAATACCTTTGGATGTGTTTACGAGACACCATCTACCATTAGTGATACCAATTACAATAGTCAAATAATACATTTGGATGTGTATGAGAGACGACATTCCATTAGTGATACCGATTACAATAGTCAACTAATACCTTTGGATGTGTTTACGAGAGACCATCTACCATTAGTGATACCAATTACAATAGTCAACTAATACCTTTGGATGTGTTTTACGAGGCGACATTCCATTAGTGAAACCGACATTCCTAATACCTTTGGATGTGTTTGACACCATACCATTAGTGATACCAATTACAATAGTCAACTAATACCTTTGGATGTGTTTTACGAGAGACGACATTCCATTAGTGATCTGGAATTACAATAATAAACTAATACCTTTGGATGTGTTTTACGAGAGACCATCTACCATTAGTGATACCATTACAATAGTTAACTAATACCTTTGGATAAGTTTATGAGAGCGACATTCCATTAGTGATACGAATTACAATAGTCAACTAATACCTTTGGATGTGTTTACGAGAGACGACATTCCATTAGTGATACCGATTACAATAATAAACTAATACCTTTGGATGTGTTTACGAGATACCATCTACCATGAGTGATACCAATTACAATAGTCAACTAATACCTTTTGATATGTTTATGAGAGACGACATTCCATTAGTGATACCGATTACAATAGTCAACTAATACCATTGGATGTATTTACGAACCAATAGTAATACCAATTACAATAGTCAACTAATACCTTTGGATGTGTTTATGAGAGACCATCTACCATTAGTGATACCAATTACAATAGTCAACTAATACCTTTGGATGTGTTTTTGAGAGACGACATTCCATTAGTGATACCGATTACAATAGTCAACTAATACCTTTGGATGTGTTTTAAGAGAGACCATGTACACTTAGTGATACCAATTACAATAGTCAACTAATACCTTTGGATGTGTTTATGAGAGACCATCTACCATTAGTGATACCAATTACAATAGTTAACTAATACCTTTGGATGTATTTTTGAGAGACGTCGTTACATTAGTGATACCGATTACAATAGTCAAATAATACCTTTGGATGTATTTTAAGAGAGACCATCTACCATTAGTGATACCAATTAGAATAGTCAACTAATACCTTTGGATGTGTTTTGAGAGATGACATTCCATTAGTGATACGACTAATTATTTGGATAGTCGACTAATACCTTTGGATGTGTTTTACGAGAGATGACATTCCATAAGTGACATTCCAATAGTCAACTAATACCTTTGGATGTACCTAATTACATTCCATTAGTGATATATTCAACTAATACCTTTGGATGTGTTTGCGAGAGGCCATCTACCATTAGTGATACCAAATACAATATTCAACTAATACCTTTGGATGTGTTTTCGAGATACGAAATTTCATTAGTGATACCGATTACAATAGTCAACTAATACCTTTGGATTTGTTTACGAGAGACCATCTACTATTAGTAATACCATTTACAATAGTCAAATAATAAATTTGGATGTGTTTATGAGAGACTACATTCCATTAGTGATACCAATTACAATAGTCAACTAATACCTTTGGATGTGTTCGAGAGACCATTTACCATTAGTGATATCGATTACAATAATCAACTAATACCTTTGTATGTGTTTACGAGAGACGACATTTCATTAGTGATACCACATTACAATAGTCAACTAATACCTTTCGATGTGTTTAAGAGAGACAACATTCCATTAGGGATACCGAATTACAATAGTCAACTAATACCTTTGGATGTGTTTACGTGAGACGAAATTCCATTAGTGATATCGTTTACAATAGTTAACTAAAACCTTTGGATGTGGTTACGAGAGACCATCTACCATTAGTGATACCAATTAAAATATTCAACTAATACCTTTGGATGTGTTTACGAGAGACGACATTCCATTAGTGATACCGAATTAAAATAGTTAACTAATTCCTTTTGATGTGTTTATGACAGACGACATTTCATTAGTGATACCGATTACAATAATAAACTAATAGAAATACCAATTACAATAGAAATACCAATTACATTAGTCAACTAATATATTTGGATGTTTTAATAAGAGACCATCTACCATTAGTGATACCAATTACAATAGTCAACGAATACCTTTGGACGTGTTTTGAGGATGACGTTCCATTAGTGATACCGATTACAATAGTCAACTAATACCTTTGGATGTGTTGTAAGAGAGACCATCTACCATTAGTGATACCAATTACAATAGTCAACTAATACCTTTGGATGTGTTTACGAGAGACAACATTTCATTAGTTATATCGAATTACAATATTCAACCAATACCTTTGGAAGTGTTTATGAGAGACCATCTACCATGAGTGATACCAATTACAATAGTCAACTAATACCTTTTGATGTGTTTACAAGAGACGACATTCCATTAGTGATACCGATTACAATAGTCAACTAATACCATTTGATGTATTTACGAACCGTTAGTAATATCAATTACAATAGTCAACTAATATCTTTGTATGTGTTTATGAGAGACCATCTACCATTAGTGATACCAATTACAATAGTCAATTTAATACCTTTGAATGTGTTTTTGAGAGACGACATTCCATTAGTGTTATCGATTACAGTAGTCAACTAATACCTTTGTATGTGTTTACGAGAGACCATCTACAATTAACGATACCAATTACAATAGTCAACTATTACCTTTGGATGTGTTTTCGAGAGATGACATTCCATTAGTGAAACCGATTACAATAGTGAACTAATACCTTTGGATGTGTTTATGAGACACCATCTACCATTAGTTATACCAATTACAATAGTCAAATAATACATTTGGATGTGTATGAGAGACGACATTCCATTAGTGATACCGATTACAATAGTCAACTAATACCTTTGGATTTGGTTATGAGAGACCATCTACCATTAGTGATACCAATTACAATAGTCAAATAATACCTTTGTATGTGTTTACGAGAGACGACATTCCATTAGTGATACCGAATTACAATAGTCAACTAATACCTTTGGATGTGTTTACGAGAGACAACATTCCATTAGTGATACTGAATTACAATAGTTAACTAATTCCTTTGGATGTGTTTACGATAGACGACATTCCATAAGTGATACCAATTGCAACAGTCAACTAATACCTTTGGAAGTGTTTACGATAGACGACATTCCATTAGTGATACCGAATTACAATAGTCAACTAATACCTTTCGATGTGTTTACGAGACACCATCTACCACTAGTGATATCAATTACAATAGTCAACTAATACCTTTTGATGTGCTTACGAGAGACACCATTCTATTAGTGATACCGATTACAATAGTCAAATAAAACCTTTGGATGTGCTTATGAAAGACGACATTCCATTAGTGATACCGATTACAATAGTCAACTAATACCGTTGATTGTGCTTACGAGAGATGACAATCCATTAGTGTTATCGATTACAATAGTCAACTAATACCTTTGGATGTGTTTACGAGAGATGACATTGCATTAGTGATACCGATTACAATAGTCAACTAATACATTTGGATGTGTTTAAGAGAGACCATCTACCATTAGTGATACAGATTAGAATATTCAACTAATACCATTGAATGTATTTCACGAACGATTAACAATAGTCAATAGTCTAATATCTTTGGATGTGTTTTGAGAGACCATCATTCCATTAGTGATGCAATTACAATAGTCCACCTTTGGATAGATGACATTCCATTAGTGGATTACAATAGTCGACTAATACCTTTGGATGTGTTTCTGAGAGATGACCATCCATTAGTGATACCGAATTACAATATTCAACTAATACCTTTGGATCTGTTTAAGAGAGATGAAATTCCATTAGTGATACCAATTACAATAGTCAAATAAAACCTTTGGATGTGTTTACGATAGACAATCTACCAATTACAATAGTCAACTAACGGTAATTGGTATCATCCATTAGGTATTACCAATAGTCAACTAATACCTTTGGATTTGTCATCTCTCATGGTACATTGGATGATACCGAATAGTCACAAATGCCTAATGATACCGAATAGTCACTTATACCTAATACGAGAATGGAATGTCATCTCTCGTAAACTAATGGAATGTAGTCTCTCGTAAACACATCCTAAGATATTAGTTGACTATTGTAATTTGTATCACTAATGGTAGATGGTCTCTCGTAAACACATCCAAAGGTATTAGTTGACTATTATGTCGGTATCACTAATGAAATAGATGGACTCTAAATGGCATCCAAATGTATTAGTTGACTATTGTAATCGGTATCATTAATGGAATGTCGTCTCTCGTAAACACATCCAAAGGTATTAGTTGACAATTGTAATTGGTATCACTAATGGTAGATGGTCTCTCGTAAACAATTCCAAAGGTATTAGTTGGCTATTGTAATCGGTATCACTAATGGAATGTCGTCTCTCGTAAACACATCCAAAGATATTAGTTGACTATTGTAATTGGTATCACTAATGGTAGATGACCTCTCGTAAACACATCCAAAGGTATTAGTTGACTATTATAATCTGTATCATTAATGGTAGATGGTCTCTCGTAAACACATCCAAATGTATTAGTTGACTATTATAATCGGTATCTCTAATGTACTGTCGTCTCTCGTAAACACATCTAAAGGTATTAGTTGACTATTGTAATTGGTATCACTCACGGTAGATGGTCTTTTATAAACACATCCAAAGGTATTAGTTTATTATTGTAATCGGTATCACTAATGGAATGTCGTCTCTCGTAAACACATCCAAAGGTATTAGTTGACTATTGTAATTGGTATCACTCATGGTAGATGGTCTCTCGTAATCACATCCAAAGAAATTAGTTTAATATTTTAATAGGTATCACTAATGGAATATCGTCTCGCATAATCACATCCAAAGGTATTAGTTGAGTACTGTAATTCGTATCACTAATGGTAGATAGTCTCGTATACAACACATCCAATGGTATTAGTTGATTATTAAATCGGTATCACTAATGGTAGATGGACTTAAAATGCATCCAAAGGTATTAGTTGACTATTGTAATCGGTGTCATTAATGGAATGTAGTCTATCGTAAACACATCCAAAGGTATTAGTTGACAATTGTAATTGGTATCACTAACGGTAGATGGTCTCTCGTAAACAATTCCAAAGGTATTAGTTGGTTATTGTAGTCGGTATAACTAATGGAATAATTGGTAATTACATCAAAAGATATTAGTTGACTATTGTAATTGGTATCACTCATGGTAGATGGTCTCTCGTAATCACATCCAAAGAAATTAGTTTAATATTTTAATAGGTATCACTAATGGAATATCGTCTCGCATAATCACATCCAAAGGTATTAGTTGAGTATTGTAATTCGTATCACTAATGGTAGATAGTCTCTCGTAAAACACATCCAATGGTATTAGTTGATTATTAAATCGGTAACACTAATGGTAGATGGACTCTCGTAAACGCATCCAAAGGTATTAGTTGACTATTGTAATCGGTGTCATTAATGGAATGTCGTCTCTCGTAAACACATCCAAAGGTATTAGATGACAATTGTAATTGGTATCACTAATGGTAGATGGTCTCTCGTAAACAATTCCAAAGGTATTAGTTGGCTATTGTAATCGGTATCACTAATGGAATGTTGTCTCTCGTAAACACATCCAAATGTATTAGTTGACCATTGTAATTTGTATCACTAATGGTAGATGGTCTCTCGTAAACACATCCTAAGGTATTAGTTGACTATTGTAATCGGTATCACTAATGGAATGTAGTCTCTCAAAAACACATCCAAAGGTATTAGTTGACTATTGTTATTGGTATCACTAATGGTAGATGGTCTCTCATAAGCACATATTGTAATTCGGTATCACTAATGGAATGTCGTCTCTCGTAAACACATCCAAAGGTATTAGTTGACTATTGTAATTGGTATCACTAATGGTAGATGGTCTCTATAAAAACACATCAAATGTATTAGTTGACTATTGCAATCGGTATCACTAATGGAATGTGGTCTCTCATACACATCCAAAATGTATTAGTTGACTATTGTAATTGGTATCACTAATGGTACGTAAACACATCCAATTATTAGTTGACTATTGGTATATTTCACTAATGGAATGGTCTAAAAAAACACATCAAAGGTATTAGTTGACTATTGTAATTGGTATCACTAATGGTAGATGGTCTCTCGTAAACACATCCAAAGATATTAGTTGACTATTGTAATCGGTATCACTAATGGAATGTCGTCTCTCATACACATCCAAATGTATTACTTGACTATTGTAATTGGTATCACTAATGGTAGATGGTGTAGTAAACACATCCAAATATTAGTTGACTATTGTAATCGGTTTCACTAATGGAATATCGTCTCTAAAAACACATCCATAGGTATTAGTTGACTATTTATGGTGGTATCACTAATGGTAGATGTCTCTTGAAAACATATCCAAAGGTAGTAGTTGAATATTGTAATCGGTAACACTAATGGAATGTGGTCTCTCAAAAATACATCCAAAGGTATTAGTTGACTATTGTAATTGGTATCACTAATGGTAGATGGTCTCTCATAAACACATAAAAAGATATTAGTTGACTATTGTAATTGGTATTACAAATGGTTCGTAAATACATCCAATGGTATTAGTTGACTATTGAAATCGGTATCACTAATGGAATGTGTTCTCTTGTAAACAAATGAAAAGGTATTAGTTGACTATTATAATTGGTATCACTCATGGTAGATGGTCTCTCGTAAACACATACAAAGGTATTAGTTTATTATTGTAATCGGTATCACTAATGGAATGTCGTCTCTTGTAAACACATCCAAAGGTATTAGTTGACTATTGTAATTCGATATAACTAATGGAATGTTGTCTCTCGTAAACACATCCAAAGGTATTAGTTGACTATTGTAATTAGTATCACTAATGGCAGATGGTCTCTCTTAAAACACATCCAAAGGTATTCGTTGACTATTCTAATTGGTATCACTAATGGTAGATGGTATCTTATAAACACATCCAAAGATATTATTTGACTATTGTAATTAGTATTTCTATTGGTTCGTAAATACATCCAATGGTATTAGTTGACTATTGTAATCGGTATCAGTAATGGAATATCGTCTCGCATAAACATTTCAAAAGATATTAGTTGACTATTGTAGTTGGTATCACTCATGGTAGATTGTATCACGTAAACACATCCAAAGGTATTAGTTTATTATTGTAATCGGTATCACTAATTTAATGTCGTCTCTCGCAAACACTTCCAAAGGTATTAGTTGACTATTTTAATTTGGTATCACTAATGGAAAGTTGTCTCTCGTAAACACATCTAAAGGTATTAGTTGAGTATTGTAATTGGTGACAATAATGGTAGATGGTCTCTCGTAAACACATCCAAAGGTATTAGTTAACTATTGTAATCAATATCACTAATGGAATGTCGTCTCTCATAAACACATCCAAAGGTATTAGTTGACTATTGTAATTCGGTAGCACAAATGGAATGATGTCTCTCTTAAACACATCCAAAGGTATTAGTTGACTATTGTAATTCGGTATCACTAATGAAATGTCGTCTCTCGTAAACACATATAAAGGTATTAGTTTATTATTGTAATCGATATCACTAATGGTAGATGGTCTCTCGAACACATCCAAAGGTATTAGTTGACTATTGTAATTGTTATCACTAATGAAATGTAGTCTCTCATAAACACATCCAAATTTATTAGTTGACTATTGTAATTGGTATCACTAATGGTAGATGGTCTCTCGTAAACACATCCAAAGGTATTAGTTGACTA
This sequence comes from Stenogyne calaminthoides, assembly GCA_037126765.1. Taxonomy (NCBI): domain Eukaryota; kingdom Viridiplantae; phylum Streptophyta; class Magnoliopsida; order Lamiales; family Lamiaceae; genus Stenogyne; species Stenogyne calaminthoides. The sequence goes on along the minus strand of JBBCBC010000016.1, from coordinate 19,222,009 downwards.
TTGTAATCGATATCACTAATGAAATATCGTCTCTCGAAAACACATCCAAAGGTATTAGTTGACTATTGTAATTGATATCACTAGTTTAAGATGGTCTCTCGTAAACACATCCAAAGGTATTAGTTGACTATTGTAATCGATATAAACTAATGGAATGTCGTCTCTCGTAAACATATCCAAAGGTATTAGTTGACTATTGTAATTCGGTATCACTAATGGAATGTTGTCTCTCGTAAACACATCCAAAGGTATTAGTTGACTATTCGGTATCACTAATGGAATGTTGTCTTTCGTAAGCACATCCAAATGAATTAGTTGTCTATTGTAATCGGTATCACTAATGGAATATCGTCTTTCATAAGCAAATCCAAAGGTATTAGTTTACTATTTTAATCGGTATCAGTAATGGAATGTCGTCTTTCGTAAGCACATCCAAAGGTATTAGTTGACTATTGTAATCGGTATTACTAATGGAATGTCGTCTCTAATGGTAGATGGTTTCTCGTAAACACATCCAAAGGTATTACTTGACTATTGTAATATGTATCACTAATGGTAGATGGTCTCTCGTAAACACATCCAAATTTATTAGTTGACTATTGTAATCGGTATCACTAATGGAATGTCGTCTCTAGTAAACACATCCAAAGGTATTAGTTGACTATTGTAATCGGTATCACTTATGGAATGTTTTCTCTTGTAAACACATCCAATGGTATTAGTTGACTATTGTAATCGGTATCACTAATGGAATGTCATCTTTCGTAAGCACAATCAAAGGTATTATTGGACTATTGCAATCGGTATCACTAATGGAATGTCGTCTCTCGTAATTACATCAAAAGATACTATTTGACTATTGTAATTGGTATCACTCATGGTAGATGGTCTCTCGTAAACACATCCAAATAAATTAGTTTAATATTTTAATAGGTATCACTAATGGAATATCGTCTCGCATAATCACATCCAAAGGTATTAGTTGAGTACTGTAATTCGTATCACTAATGGTAGATAGTCTCTCGTACAACACATCCAATGGTATTAGTTGATTATTAAATCGGTATTACTAATGGTAGATGGACTCTCGTAAACGCATCCAAAGGTATTAGTTGACTATTGTAATCGGTGTCATTAATGGAATGTAGTCTATCGTAAACACATCCAAAGGTATTAGTTGACAATTGTAATTGGTATCACTAACGGTAGATGGTCTCTCGTAAACAATTCCAAAGGTATTAGTTGGTTATTGTAATCGGTATAACTAATGGAATGTCGTCTCTCGTAATTACATCAAAAGATATTAGTTGACTATTGTAATTGGTATCACTTATGGTAGATGGTCTCTCGTAATCACATCCAAAGAAATTAGTTTAATATTTTAATAGGTATCACTAATGGAGTATCGTCTCGCATAATCACATCCAAAGGTATTAGTTGAGTATTGTAATTCGTATCACTAATGGTAGATAGTCTCTCGTAAAACACATCCAATGGTATTAGTTGATTATTAAATCGGTAACACTAATGGTAGATGGACTCTCGTAAACGCATCCAAAGGTATTAGTTGACTATTGTAATCGGTGTCATTAATGGAATGTCGTCTCTCGTAAACACATCCAAAGGTATTAGATGACAATTGTAATTGGTATCACTAATGGTAGATGGTCTCTCGTAAACAATTCCAAAGGTATTAGTTGGCTATTGTAATCGGTATCACTAATGGAATGTCGTCTCTCGTAAACACATCCAAATGTATTAGTTGACCATTGTAATTTGTATCACTAATGGTAGATGGTCTCTCGTAAACACATCCTAAGGTATTAGTTGACTATTGTAATCGGTATCACTAATGGAATGTCGTCTCTCAAAAACACATCCAAAGGTATTAGTTGACTATTGTTATTGGTATCACTAATGGTAGATGGTCTCTCATAAGCACATATTGTAATTCGGTATCACTAATGGAATGTCGTCTCTCGTAAACACATCCAAAGGTATTAGTTGACTATTGTAATTGGTATCACTAATGGTAGATGGTCTCTCGTAAACACATCCAAAGGTATTTGTTGACTATTGCAATCGGTATCACTAATGGAATGTAAGTCTCTCATACACATCAAAATGTATTAGTTGACTATTGTAATTGGTATCACTAATGGTAGATGGTCTCTAAGTAAACACATCCAAAGGTATTAGTTGACTATTGTGTCGGTTTCACTAATGGAATGTCGTCTCTCGAAAACACATCCAAAGGTATTAGTTGACTATTGTAATTGGTATCAATAATGGTAGATGGTCTCTCGTAAACACATCCAAAGATATTAGTTGACTATTGTAATCGGTATCACTAATGGAATGTCGTCTCTCATACACATCCAAATGTATTACTTGACTATTGTAATTGGTATCACTAATGGTAGATGGTGTCTCGTAAACACATCCAAAGGTATTAGTTGACTATTGTAATCGGTTTCACTAATGGAATATCGTCTCTCGAAAACACATCCATAGGTATTAGTTGACTATTGTAATTGGTATCACTAATGGTAGATGGTCTCTCGTAAACATATCCAAAGGTAGTAGTTGACTATTGTAATCGGTAACACTAATGGAATGTGGTCTCTCAAAAATACATCCAAAGGTATTAGTTGACTATTGTAATTGGTATCACTAATGGTAGATGGTCTCTCATAAACACATACAAAGATATTAGTTGACTATTGTAATTGGTATTACAAATGGTTAAATAAATACATCAATGGTATTAGTTGACTATTATGTCGGTATCACTAATGGAATGTGTTCTCTTGTAAACAAATGAAAAGGTATTAGTTGACTATTATAATTGGTATCACTCATGGTAGATGGTCTCTCGTAAACACATACAAAAGGTATTAGTTTATTATTATGTCGGTATCACTAATGGAATGTAGTCTCTTGTAAACACATCCAAAGGTATTAGTTGACTATTGTAATTGATCTAACTAATGGAATGTTGTCTCTCGTAAACACATCCAAAAGGTATTAGTTGACTATTGTAATTAGTATCACTAATGGCGGATGGTCTCTCTTAAAAACACATCAAAGGTATTAGTTGACTATTCTAATTGGTATCACTAATGGTAGATGGTATCTTATAAACACATCAAAGATATTATTTGACTATTGTAATTGGTATTTCTATTGGTTAAATACATCCAATGGTATTAGTTGACTATTGTAATCGGTATCGATAATGGAATAAGCATAAACATTTCAAAAGATATTAGTTGACTATTGTAGTTGGTATCACTCATGGTAGATTGTATCACGTAAACACATCCAAAGATATTATTTTATTATTGTAATCGGTATCACTAATTTAATGTCGTCTCTCGCAAACACTTCCAAAGGTATTAGTTGACTATTTTAATTTGGTATCACTAATGGAAAGTTGTCTCTCGTAAACACATCTAAAGGTATTAGTTGAGTATTGTAATTGGTGACAATAATGGTAGATGGTCTCTCGTAAACACATCCAAAGGTATTAGTTAACTATTGTAATCGATATCACTAATGGAATGTCGTCTCTCATAAACACATCCAAAGGTATTAGTTGACTATTGTAATTCGGTAGCACAAATGGAATGATGTCTCTCTTAAACACATCCAAAGGTATTAGTTGACTATTGTAATTCGGTATCACTAATGAAATGTCGTCTCTCGTAAACACATATAAAGGTATTAGTTTATTATTATGTCGATATCACTAATGGTAGATGGTCTCTCGAACACATCCAAAGGTATTAGTTGACTATTGTAATTGTTATCACTAATGAAATGTAGTCTCTCATAAACACATCCAAATTTATTAGTTGACTATTGTAATTGGTATCACTAATGGTAGATGGTCTCTAAATAAACACATCCAAAGGTATTAGTTGACTATTGTAATCGATATCACTAATGAAATATCGTCTCTCGAAAACACATCCAAAGGTATTAGTTGACTATTGTAATTGATATCACTAGTTTAAGATGGTCTCTCGTAAACAAATCCAAAGGTATTAGTTGACTATTGTAATCGATATAAACTAATGGAATGTTGTCTCTCGTAAACATATCCAAAGGTATTAGTTGACTATTGTAATTCGGTATCACTAATGGAATGTTGTCTCTCGTAAACACATCCAAAGGTATTAGTTAACTATTGTAATTCGGTATCACTAATGGAATGTCGTCTCTCATAAACACATACAAAGGTATTATTTGAGTATTGTAATCGGTATCACTAATGGTAGATGGTCCCTTGTAAACACATCCAAATGTATTAGTTGACTATGGTAATCGGTATCACTAATGGAATGTCTTCTCTCTTAAACACATCCAAAGGTATTAGTTGACTATTGTAATCGGTTTCACTAATGGAATGTCGTCTCTTGAAAACACATCCAAAGGTATTAGTTGACTATTGTAATTGGTATCGTTAATGGTAGATGGTCTCTCGTAAACAAATACAAAGGTATTAGTTTACTATTGTAATCGATAACACTAATGGAATGTCGTCTCTCAAAAACAAATTCAAAGGTATTAATTGACTATTGTAATTGGTATCACTAATGGTAGATGGTCTCTCATAAATACATACAAAGATATTAGTTGACTATTGTAATTGGTATTACTAATGTTTCGTAAATACATCAAATGGTATTAGTTGACTATTGTAATCATTATCACTAATGGAATGTCGTCTCTAGTAAACACATCAAAAGGTATTAGTTGACTATTGTAATTGGTATCACTCATGGTAGATGGTCTCTCGTAAACACTTCCAAAGGTATTAGTTGAATATTGTAATTCGATATAACTAATGAAATGTTGTCTCTCGTAAACACATCCAAAGGTATTAGTTGACTATTGTAATTGGTATCACTAATGGTAGATGGTCTCTCTTACAACACATCCAAAGGTATTAGTTGACTATTGTAATCGGTATCACTAATGGAACGTCGTCTGTCGAAAACACATCCAAAGGTATTCGTTGACTATTGTAATTGGTATCACTAATGGTAGATGGTCTCTTATAAAAATATCCAAATATATTAGTTGACTAATGTAATTGGTATTTCTATTGTAATTGGTATTTCTATTAGTTTATTATTGTAATCGGTATCAACTAATGAAATGTAAATGCATAAATAAACACATCAAAAGGAATTAGTTAACTATTGTTTTAATGGAAGGTATCAACATTTAATGGAATGTAGTCTCTTGTAAACACATCCAAAAGGTATTAGTTGAGTATTGTAATTGGTATCACTAATGGTAGATGGTCTCTAGTAACCATTCCAAAAGGTATTAGTTGACTATAGCGATATCACTAATGGAATGTCGTCTCTCTAAAACACATCAATGGTATTGAGTTGACTATTGTAATTGGTATCACTAATGGTAGATGGAGTAAACACATCCAAAGATATTAGTTGACTATTATGTCGGTATCACTAATGGAATGTAGTCTCTCATACATCAAATGTATTACTTGACTATTGTAATTGGTATCACTAATGGTAGATGGTGTCTCGTAAACACATCAAAAGGTATTGGTTGACTATTATGTCGGTTTCACTAATGGAATGTGTCTCTAGAAAACACATCCATAGGTATTAGTTGACATTATTGTAATTGTTATCACTAATGGTAGATGGTCTCTCGTAAACATATCAAAAGGTATTAGTTGACTATTTTTAATCGGTAACACTAATGGAATGTGGTCTCTCAAAAATACAACCAAAATTATTAGTTGACTATTGTAATTGGTATCACTAATGGTAGATGGTCTCTCATAAACACATACAAAGATATTAGTTGATATTGTAATTGGTATTACTAATGGTTAAGTAAATACATCGATGGTATTAGTTGACTATTATTAGTCGGTATCACTATGGAATGTCTTCTTTTAAAACACATCAAAATTATTAGTTGACTATTGTAATTGGTATCACTCATGGTACCGATTGCAATACCAATTACCATCTACCATTAGTGATATTCCAATTCTTCTCTCAAATAATACCTTTGATATTGTGATACATTAGAATTAGTGATAATTACAATAGTCAACTAATATATTTGAAACATTTCATTAGTGATACCGATTACAATAATAAACTAATTGAAATACCAATTACAATAGAAATATCAATTACATTAGTCAACTAATATATTTGGATGTTTTTATAAGAGACCATCTACCATTAGTGATACCAATTACAATAGTCAATCTAATACCTTTGGATGTGTTTTTAGATATATTCCATTAGTGATACCGATTACAATAGTCAACTAATACCTTTGGATGTGTTGTAAGAGAGACCATCTACCATTAGTGATACCAATTACAATAGTCAACTAATACCTTTGGACGTGTTTACGAGAGACAACATTTCATTAGTTATATCGAATTACAATATTCAACTAATACCTTTGGAAGTGTTTACGAGAGACCATCTACCATGAGTGATACCAATTACAATAGTCAACTAATACCTTTTGATGTGTTTACAAGAGACGACATTCCATTAGTGATACCGGTTACAATAGTCAACTAATACCTTTGGATGTGTTTACGAGAGACGACATTCCATTAGTAATACCAAATTACAATAGTCAACTAATACCTTTGGATGTGTTTAAGAGAGACATCATTCCATTAGTGCTATCGAATTACAATAGTCAACTAATACCTTTGGATGTGTTTATTAGAGACGACATTCCATTAGTGATATCGATTACAATAGTCAACTAATACCTTTGGATGTGTTTACGAGAGACCATCTACCATTATTGTCACCAATTACAATACTCAACTAATACCTTTAGATGTGTTTACGAGAGACAACTTTCCATTAGTGATACCAAATTAAAATAGTCAACTAATACCTTTGGATGTGTTTGCGAGAGACGACATTCCATTAGTGATACCGATTACAATAATAAACTAATACCTTTGGATGTGTTTACGTGATACCATCTACCATGAGTGATACCAACTACAATAATAATAAACTAATATATTTTGAAATGTTTACGCGAGACGACATTCCATTAGTGATACCGATTACAATAGTCAACTAATACCATTGGATGTATTTACGAACCTATAGAAATGCCAATTACAATAGTCAATACCGATTATAATAGAAGACTAATACCTTTGGATGTGTTTACGAGAGACGATATTCCATTAGTGATACCGATTATAATAGTCAACTAATACCTTTAGATGTGTTTACTAGAGACGAAAATACATTAGTGATACCGATTACAATAGTCAACTAATACATTTGGATGTGTTTTCTAGAGACCATCTACCATTAGTGATACAGATTACAATAGTCAACTAATACCTTTGGATGTGTTTACGAGGGGCCATCTACCATTAGTGATATCAATTACAATAGTCAACTAATATCTTTGGATGTGTTTATGAGAGACGATATTCCATTAGTGATACCGATTACAATAGTCAACTAATACCTTTGGATGTGTTTACGATAGAACATCTACCACTAGTGATACATATTACAATAGTCAATTAATACATTTTGATGTGTTTACGAGAGACAACATTCCATTAGTGATATCGATTACAATAGTCAACTAATACCTTTGGATGTGCTTATGAAAGATGACATTCCATTAGTGATACCGATTATAATAGTCAACTAATACCTTTGGATGTGCTTATGAAAGACCATCTACCATGAGTGATACCAATTACGATAGTCAACTGATACCTTTTGATGTGTTTACGAGAGTCGACATTCCATTAGTGATAACGATTACAATAGCCAACTAATACCTTTGGATGAGCTTACGAAAGACGACATTCCATTAGTGATACCGATTACAATAGTCAACTAAAATACATTTGGATGTGTTTATGGGAGACGACATTCCATTAGTGATACCGATTACAATAGACAACTAATACCTTTGGAATTATTTTCGAGAGACCATCTACCATTTTCGATACCAATTATAATAGTCAACTAATACTTTTGGATGTGTTTACTAGAGACAACATTCCATTAATGACATCGATTATAATAGTCAACTAATACCTTTGTATGTGTTTACGAGAGACCATCTACCATTAGTGATACCAATTACAATAGTCAACTAATATCATTGGATGTGTTTACGAGAGATGACATTTCATTAGTGATACCGATTACAATAGTCAACTAATACATTTGTATGTGTTTACGATAGACCATCTACCACTAGTGATACCAATTAAAATAGTCAAATAATACCTTTGGATCTGCTTACGAAAGACGACATTCCATTAGTGATACCGATTAAAATATTCAACTAATACCTTTGGATGTGCTTACGAAAGATGACATTCCATTTCTGATACCGATTAAAATAGTCAACTAATACCTTTGGATGTGTTTACGAGAGACCATCTACCATTAGTGATACCAATTAGAATATTGAACTAATACCTTTGGATGTGTTTACGAGAGACGACATTCCATTAGTGATACCAAATTACAATAGTCAACTAATACTTTTGGATGTGTTTACGAGGGACGACATTCCATTAGTGATACTGATTACAATAATAAACTAATACCTTTGGATTTGTTTTTGAGAGACCATCTACAATTAGTGATACCGATTACAATAATCAACTAATACCGTTGGATGTGTTTTACGAGAGACGACATTCCATTAGTAATACTGATTACAATAGTCAACTAATACATTTGGATGTGTTTACGAGAGACCATCTACCATTAGTGATACCGATTACAATAGTCAACTAGTATCTTTGGATGTGTTTATGAGAGACCATCTACCGTTAGTGATACAGAATTACAATAGTCAACTAATATCTTTGGATGTGTTTATGAGATAGAATGTTGAGATACGACATTCCATTGGACGATAGTTAAAAACATTCTGAAGTATCTGAAAAGAACTCGGGATAGAATGTTGATTTATCAGTCAGATACTCCAATCCCCATCGGCTACATGGACTCGAATTTCCAATCAGATTTAGATTCCAGAGATAATCTACCTCAGTTAGTGTGTTTCCATTTGGGAAGTGTAGCCATCAAATGGACGAGTGTGAAGCATAAATGCATCACTGACTCAACCATGGAAGTCGGGTAAGTAATTGCTTGTGAAGCAGTGAAAGAACCGATTGGGCTCTAGACCTTCTTAGTGGACTTGGATGGTGTTCTGAATTTGTCTAGCAATATCTCGCTAAAGGGGCGATTTGCAAATTCAAGAGAACCAAGAGTCCACGAGTCAAACAAACACATTAAAGGAAAGACATCTTATACGAGAAATCGTTAGAGAGGAGATATAGATATGGCAAAAATAGCGTCGAGGGCGACTGGCGGATCCATTCACAAAGCGTCTGCGCCTCTGAATACATTCGAGAGACATGTGAGTGGAATGGGTGTCAAGGACCGTTGCTTAATCTGCTTTGAGTATAAGTGGGAGAAATTATTAGGTTCGTGTAGGTGACATTAGATGTCACGGACTACTCGAGGCGTGTTGTAGTATACTTAAAAGCGGACTTTGAGTATAAGTAGGAGATTGTTGGGATTATCTTTGAAAAGTATGCTTTTTACTTTGTATAATGTAAATGAATTTTCATACTTATTCTTTGAAATAAATTGTTTATCTTCGATGCTTTAAATATGATTGAATGTTATATATATTTCTTTGCATAAATGTTCAATAATTAAATGCGTGTTACCTTTGTAGTTAATTTAGTGATACCGGATCACGAGAAGATTAAATTAACGGTCCCTTGTAACTAAAAAATACGCCATTCACGACCTAGATGGAAATGAACAACCATCGCGAAAGGTTGAGGTGTAAGGCTCGAGATTGGTTTGTCTTGACCAAGAGATTACACTAGTGCATGGTGATCTTGTTGAATAGGACCTCTGAGGAGGATAAATTCTTGAATCGAACAAGGAAGAATTAGACCTCGGTGGTTCGTTATTTCTTAACCTTTCGTCCCTTAAATAGGATCACGTGGGATTGGTAACTATTGCTTTGACTTATCATGGGTAGCGAATCGAGAGAGATTCAATACTTTTTTTTTATCTTGGGCAATATTATTGGTCACATGTGATTCTAAGATTTTAATGAATAATCGTGTGCAAAACGCTTGCTTGATTTGCCCCTTGGGAGGTTCATAAGTTTTATCATACCAAATCTTGCAAGTGGAATTAGTTTCCGGTATGGATAATAATGTTGAACCGTTCCTCGACCAAGGACAAAAGCTATTAATTAACGGAAAGCTATTTTGGTGGCTTGAATTAATTAATGGGCTAGATAATCTTAAACACGAGGGAAATAATGACAAGGGAGCCATATGATTTGTAATATGGGTTAAGATGGATGGTGCAATATTAATTATGTAGTGGGATTAATTAATATTTATGGGCTTGAATTATGTTGTGGCTCAATATTAGATATTCAAGATCCATTAGAAGGTCCAATCTTAATTCTCCTAAAGGCCCCCTGAGTAGCCCAACATATAGTCCAATAACTGAAAAGGTGATTAAAATAAAATAAATATTGTTGCTTATATTTCCTCTAAAATTTTTTGAAAATTATGGATAAAAAAGAGGAGAAAGATTTTCTTTGAATTTTGTTATGGAATGAAGATATGTATTCTTGGAATACAAGATTATCTCATTAAATTCAAGAAATCTCCCACTTGGTTATCTATATAGTAAATTTCGAAATTTTGAAAATATAGTGGGCAAGAAAGATTTTCTTGATTTTCTTGAAAAGATATTATGGAAGATATGTATTTCTTGAAATACAAGAATATCTCATAAATTCAAGAAGATCCAAATCTTGGATTCTTGACATCCTAAATTTTCAAAATTCATCCATAATTGAGGAGGTGGAATTTTTGTGGAATATTTTAATTATGGGAAAAATAATATATAAGATATATTCAAGATTTCTTGGTGACCAAGAAAAGTCTTTTCCGACATTGAAATATCACATAAATTTCGTCCACCCTCCCTCCTATAAATAGGGGATGATTAGTTCATTCCCAAGTACAATTCCATGTGCTGGAAATATTAGCAAATCCACAAAGGTGGTGCAACAAAGTTTATTTTTTCATTTTGTTAATTGTTCGACGAGTGTCCTTCCACCGGATAGTTGAGAAAGGGTTAAGGGAATACTTGGGAAGTCCTTTTGGTTAGTCCGTCCGACCGAAGTCACTGCCATCCCGAGAGGTACGTTCATGTAAACCCGTAGATTCTGCATGCGTAGGTTTTACGTGGCTTTTTATATGCATGATATGTTCTTGCAATTATTATTTGAATTAATATAGGATTAATTCATGCTAGTAATAATTAAAGAATTAAATTTGTATTTAAATATTCACCCCGAATAGATCTGTGTAACTCATTCCCCAACACTAATACCTTTGGATGTGTTTTCGAGAGACCATCTACCATTAGTGATACCAATTACAATAGTCAACTAATATCATTGGATGTGTTTACGAGAGATGACATTTCATTAGTGATACCGATTACAATAGTCAACTAATACATTTGTATGTGTTTACGATAGACCATCTACCACTAGTGATACATATTACAATAGTCAACTAATACATTTTGATGTGTTTACGAGAGAGACACCATTCCATTAGTGATATCGATTACAATAGTCAACTAATACCTTTGGATGTGCTTATGAAAGACGACATTGCATTAGTGATACCAATTAAAATAGTCAACTAATACCTTTGGATCTGCTTACGAAAGACGACATTCCATTAGTGATACCGATTAAAATATTCAACTAATACCTTTGGATGTGCTTACGAAAGACGACATTCCATTACTGATACCGATTAAAATAGTCAACTAATACCTTTGGATGTGTTTACGAGAGACCATCTACCATTAGTGATACCAATTAGAATATTGAACTAATACCTTTGGATGTGTTTACGAGAGACGACATTCCATTAGTGATACTGAATTACAATAGTCAACTAATACTTACTGAGAGACTTTGATGGTCTACTGAATAGATCTTCTGCTGATATCTTACAAGGCTCATTCATCATGCCTTCTAAGAAACTACCTATGTTCTCTATTGAGAACTATGATATGTGGAAACTGAGAATGCAGACACATCTGTACTCTAAACATGAGAGAATGTGGAGAGTTGTGTCTCAAGGACCTTTTGAGTATAAGGTTGTGAATCCCAGATTGACTGATAATGATAAAGATGATCCAAGGGATGAATTTCCCAAAACTGATGATCAGCTTACTCCTGAAGAGAGGAAGTTGGTTAACATGGATTGTATTGCTAAGGATACACTATATAGCACTATTGATGATGGTGTCATGGGAATGATTTCCCACTGTGAAACTGCCAAAGAAATTTGGGACACACTTGTTATAATGTGTCAGGGCACTGATCATATCAAAGAAAACAAACTATTTGTGACTATTACCAAATTTTATGGTTTTGAAATGGAGGATGGTGAATCTATTGAAAGACTTGAGGTCAGATTCACTAGCATTATGAATGATCTGAGTGCTCTTGGAAAAAGATATCCCAAAAGAGAAATTGCTTTGAAAAATCTTAGAGGACTATCTAAGAAATGGGATATACATGCTGTGGTGATTGAGAACACCAAAGATATTGCTTCTATGCCATATCAACAGGTTTTCTCTGAGTTGAAAGCATATGAGTTTGTCATTGATAAAAAAACTAAGAAACCTGACAGCAAAGATGATACTTCATCTAGCAAAAATATGGCTTTCAAAGCACAAGGAAAAATCTGCAATTCTAAAGAACCTGAGATCTCATCTAACAAAATTCAGGATAAAAAGGATAAGACAATTGCCCTGATGGCAAGAAGGTTTGAGAAAATGAACAACAGATTTGGCAAGTATAAGAGGTATTATAAAGATACCAGGTACAGGAACAGGAACAACTCAGAAGCTGAAGAGAAGTCTACTGAGAAGAATAAGGACCACAAAGCTGAAGGATCTTCATCCAGAAAGAAGGACTACAAATCCAAAGAGGAAACTGGTCAGGATGATGGTACCAATAGATGCTACAACTGCAAGAAGAAAGATCACTTCCAGTATGACTGTCCTGAGTTGACTCCCAAGGAAAGAAAGGAGAGGCAAGCCAAAAGAGACAAGAAGTATCCCAGCAAGAAGGCTATGGTTGCTGAAGAAGAACAATCTGAAGAAGGATCTAGCTCTTCAGAAGAAATGTTCTCAGATAGTGAAAGTGATGATGTCTGCCTTGTTGCTATTGAGGAGGTAAATTCTTCTATCTCTGTTGCTGCTCCTACACAAGCACCTGAGTTATCAAGTTCATCTGTAACCAGTAATTTTGACCTGATGGGTTCTCTTGAGAATCTGATGAAGGACTATTCTGTGTTACAAGAACCGTTCATTGAAACTCAAGAGCAGAATGAAGTACTGGCTGCTGAGAATCCGAAGTGGAAAAATCTAATGCTGCTGAGATCACTTCTCAATTGATGGGAGTAACTGATGAACTTGATGTTCTGAAAGTAAAACTCTCAGAGAAAGAGAAGGTGGTAGAGGCCCTGAAAGGAAAGTTAGAGAAATCCACTGAAGAGAATCAGCTTATCAGAATTGAGTTCAATGACCTCTTTGAGAAACATGAAACTTAGAAAAGTGAGGATAGTTTGCGGAGAAAGTTAGCTCTATTGAATTCTGCATCTCATGCATATGATGAAATTCAGAGATATCAAAGACCTGCAACTATAAAGGCTGGATTGGGATATAATCCAGGGGGAACCTCACATGATCTTCTGAATGTTGCTTCTACAAGTGGCACTAGGACTGTCTTTGTTAAACCGGTGGTTCGTACTGATCTTCTTATTGAAGAACAACCCCGTATTTTAGACAATGGTAAAGGACCTATGGTTTCAGATAACCTGAAGGTTCAGGAAAGAAAGCCCAAACCTCAGGAAAAGGTTAGAAAACCTGAACACTCAGTAGGAAATCCTCAGGCCAGTACTTCGAAGCCTCAGGCTAAGAATACCAACCTGAAGAAATCTGCCCTGAACCATCAGAGGAATCCTCAGAAGAGAAACACTCAGCCGAGAAATTCTCAGATGAGGAGACTAAGTCCTCAGGTTACTGAAAGAACACAATTTCAGTACAGGCAACCTAAACCCCACTTGCCTAAGGGTAAAGGTTTCCTGAACCCAAGTCAGCAGAGATAGAGATCAGTTGCACCAAAGCCAAAGCACTGGAACAAGAGGCCTGAACCAAAGAAGAACTCTAAGGCTGCTAAGGCTGGCACTCATACACAGGAGACTACCAAGGCATCTAAGGTGGTGAATGTGTGTGTAAATGTTTATGGAAGACAAATCAGTCACTCTAAAGTAATTAGTGTTGTGAGGCAGATTTGGGTTCCAAAAGGTACAGCTAACCTGGTAGGACCCTACACCAAATGGGTACCTAAGGCCTGATTTTGTTTCAGGTGAAGGAAAAGAACCTTCGAAATTTGAATGAAGACAACATAACCTTAATGAGTGGAACAGTAATTGCACCTGCTGCATGGTACTTGGGACGGTGGATGCTCAAGACACATGACGGGATACAAACATTTGCTCACTAACTATGTTGAGCGAAAGGCTCTCAGATAACATTTGGAGATAACTCCAAAGAATAGACAGAAGTATATGGAACACTTGAAGTTGATACTGTTCATATCCATGGTGTATCATATGTGTTTGGTTTAAAGCATAACTTTCTTTCTATCAGCCAATTCTGTGATAAAGGATTCAGTGTTGAATTCTCAAAGAACTTGTGCTATGTGAAAGATAATGTTTCACTACAAGTACTACTGACTGGTACTAAAAAAGGAAATGTGTGTCTTGCTGATTGGAGACTAACTCCTATGAATACATGTTTAATGGCTAAAAAGGCTACTGAAACCAGTTGGTTATGGCACAAAAGTCTGAATCACTTGAAATTCAAAACCCTGAATAAACTTGTAAGATTAGCACTTGTAAGGGGGTTACCAAATGAAGTGTTAATTAAGGATCATGATTGTGATGCTTGTCAGAAAGGCAAACAAATTAAAGCATCATTCAAAAGTAAAGTAGAAGTGTCTACTGATAGAATACTTCAACAGTTACATATGAATCTCTTTGGTCCAGTAACACCTGTAAGCACAAATGGCAGGAAATATACATTGGTAGTAGTTGATGACTACTCTAGATACACATGAGTCATATTCTTACTCAGTAAGAAGGAGACTCACACAAAACTGCCAGAATTACTGAAAAGACTCAGTAATGAAAAGAATCTGAGTGTGGTCAAAATCAGATCAGATAAAGGCACTGATTTTATCAACCATATCATATCTGATTATTGTGGAGCAAATGGAATAACTCATGAAACATCAGTTGCAAGGACCCCTCAACAAAATGTTGTTGTTGAAAGAAGAAATAGGACCTTGAAAGAAGCTGCAAGAACAATGATTGTTGAAGCTGACATTCCTAAGAGATTTTGGGCTGAAGCAGTCAACACTGAATGCTATTCTCAGAATAGATCCATGCTGACAAAGAATCAAGGCAAAACACCATATGAGCTGTGGAATGAAAGGAAGCCTCTTGTTTCTTTTTTAAAAGGAAACCTCTTTTTTTTTTCGTGTGTTTGGTTGTAAGTGTTTCATACACAATAATGGTAAAGATCAGTTGAAAATTTTTGATAGCAAAGCTGATGAAGGAGTATTCTTAGGATATTTTGAAATCAGTAAGGCCTTCAGAGTTTGCAACTGTAGGACCCTTATTGTGGAAGAAACACCTCATGTTGTGTTTGATGAATCTACTTGTGTTCATAAGAAATAGGAAGATGAGTTAGGAGACTTGACAATGAGGATTACCAGACTTAGCCTGAAGAAGAATGTCAAACCATCATCTGAGCCTGAAATAAGAAGTCAATCACTTACTATGAATGAAGTGAAACTGACTCAGAGGGAGAAGTGACTCAGGATGGAAATACTCATGCTGGTGAAACTCAGGATGATAGTTCTCCACTGAAGGAAAGCCAACACACTAAAGCTGACTCATCTGAACAAACCCCAATTCAGACTCAGGTATGTAATGCCGATGAAGATGTGGTCACAGCTGAGGCAAACTCTGAATCTATCAACCAAGGGGGAACAAATGTCTCTGACAATGTTCTGAATGGAACTTCTCCCGAGGAAGATGATTTCCTCTTTCCTTTCTTGTTGTTCCCTGAGTTTAATGAAACCTGAACCTAACATTTCTGATGTTGAGGATACTACTGAAGGGGGAACACCAGGAGAACATGGTTAGATAGCCACCCTACAACTCAGATTGTAGGAGATCCATCTAAAGGAGTTAAGACAAGAAGGTTCCATGGAGAAAGTGCCTTGTTCTGCTGCTTCCTATCTGAGAAAGAACCTACAGAAATTGAAGAAGCTCTTCAAGATTCATTCTGGATTATTGCTATGCAAGAGGATCTGAACCAATTTACAAGAAATGAAGTTTGTGAGCTAGTAAATCAACCTAAGAGGCAGAATGTGATTGGAACTAAATGGGTATTCAAGAACAAAAGAGATGAGAACAATGTCATTGTAAGAAACATGGCAAGGTTAGCTGCACAAGGTTATTTCCAAGAAGAAGGCTTGGATTATGATGAAACCTTTGCACCAGTTGCAAGACTAGAAGCCATTAGATTGTTTCTTGCATATACTGCTCATATGAAGTTCATAGTATATCAGATGGATGTGAAAAGTGCATTTCTGAATGATGTGCTTAAAGAAGAGGTTTATGTGGAACAACCTCCAGGCTTCTGTAAGAATGACCAAGTTTACAGGCTCATAAAAGCCTTGTATGGTCTGAAGCAAGCACCCAGAGCATGGTATGATACTCTATCTCAATTTCTTACTGACCATGGTTTTACCAAAAGGACTGTTGATAGAACTTTGTTCAGGATAGAAGATGGGAAAAATATCTTACTAGTTCAGATTTATGTAGATGATATCATTTTTGGATCCCCTAATCATCAGATGTGTGAGAAATTTTATGCTCTGATGAAAGGAAAATTTGAGATGTCAATGATGGGGGAGATGAATTTCTTTCTAGGACTTCAGGTGAAACAGTCAAAAGAAGGAATTTTCACCAATCAGGCACCAGAGATCTGATTGCTAAGTATGGTGTACAAAATTGCAATGCAGTTAGAATTCCTATGAATACTAACTACAAGATGGATCCTGATCCTGAAGGCAAGTCAATAAATCACACTGATTATAGAGGGATCATTGGACCATTGCTCTATCTCACAGCAAGTAGGCCTGCCATTACTTTTGCTGTTGGGATATGTGAAATCCTAAGGCTAGTCTCATGGAAGCTGCCAAAAGGATTCTGAGATATCTTAAGGGCACTGTGAATAGAGGATTGTGGTATCCAGCTAATGATAACCTTGAATTAACTGGTTATTCAGATGCTGACTATGGTGGTTGCAGAATTGACAGGAAGTCCACTTCAGGAACTTGTCAATTTCTTGGAAGCAAACTGATATCTTAGTTCTCTAAGAAATAAACTTCAGTCACAACTAGTAATACTGAAGCATAATATATGGTTGCAGGGAGCTGTTGTGCATATATTCTTTGGCTAAGGAAACAATTGAGGGATGATATGATTATAGCCAATGAAGTACCTATATTTTGTGACAATAACAGTGTTATTGCTATTTCACAAAATCCTGTATTGCACACCAGATGCAAACATGTGCTGATATTCTTACTAAGCCTTTGGCTGAGTCAAGATTTCAGGAACTATCACTAGAATTAGGGATGTTGGACCCTGATGCGTAAAATGTACTGAAGAAAGAAATTCTTTAGATGCATGAAGTTATTCAGGAAGGAATAACTCAGGACAAAAATCTCTCAGGATGCAAAATGAGACTCAGGATGATTTTTGTCAAGGTCAGTATTCAGTAAGGTTTAAGTATTTAATTAATCCTGAACCAATACTTGACTCATGCATTTACTCACAACATTTATTTCACTCAGTAATCATTGGAAATGAATGACTAAAGACATGAACTTTAAGCGCAAATGTTTGAAAGAATTCTATTGGCTAGAATTTTGGCAGAGAACCGAAGGGTTGCCTCGATTAGAGTGAAACATCATTTTTTCACCCTAATTGTTGTTATTAGCTACACTTATCTGATTATTTGCTATAAATAGCGAATAACTCTCAAGATTATATTTTATCCCAGATTAAATCTCGATCGTTCATTTCTTTATCTATCAAAGATTTAATCCTAGCCCTTGATCTTTTCTTCCCAAGATCATATATATACCCCAGTGCTCTCTTGATCAAACATTTTACACCCCTTGTTATTCAAACGTTCAAATTCTCAAAATCCTTAATCTTCTAACGTTCAAAATTTCCCAAATTCTCAAATTCTTACAATGGAATTTCCCAGCTATGCCATGATTAAAGATTTCGCAGAAACTGAGAAGCCCTATTTTGAGCATATAGTAGTGATGATTGAGAATAAAGCCACCACTGTTGAAGAAGAAGCATTGAATATACTCCGGTTGGCTCGGTTGGAGAGATTGGTGAGAAACACGCCAGATTTGGAATTGCCTCAAGAAGTTTTGCAGTTCATTGTTAACCTTCGAGAAGGTGCACAAGGTTCCTAGGTTTCGCAATTGAGTTTTGGTACATACGCGAAATCAAAAGCCGAGATAGTATGTACAAAAGATGTACATTTATCTCTCGAAGATATTAATGATGTTTTCAAATTGTGCAATAGAGGGGTAGATCCTGCATTATATATGTCTGGGAGAGAACAAGAAATTTTGGATAGATTCTCTGAGTCTAAAATAGAATTGAAGGGAGCTCTGAACAAACAGTGTTTAAAACCAAAATATAGAGTTTTAATTGATATTGTGCCCAAGTGCATGATGAGAACCTCTGAAAGTCTAGAGCAGGTGAGCCGGAATAAGTTGAGGCTCATGGCCGCAATTGAAGACTCTCCGGTGGTGGAATTCAACTGGCTGAAATTTTTGGTGGATTGCATACTACACCAGAATCAGAAGTAGAAGTATGCTAAGGGAGCATTTACGAAGAACGTGAAGGTGCTATTTGGCACAAAGATAAGCTTTCTCATTGAAACGTTGCCAAGGGAAAACATGTTTCTGTTGTCTGGAAAAGAGTTCTCTCGAAAAAGAATCATGTTCAAGAAGCTAAAGTCACAGAATAAGAAATCGGCAACTTCTGAAAGTCTAAGCTCAACGGGACAGGACGAGCCTGAAGAACCCGTCAAACCTGAGGAATCTGAATCCGATCAGGACAATGTGGCTATTGCTGAAATGGCTAAGAAGAAAGCCAAGAAAGTTGTTGAGAAACGTCCTGAGGAGACAGAGAAAAGAAAGAAATCTCTGGAATTGCTGAAGTAAAGAGAGAGATAGGAGAGAAAAAGAAGGCTCAGGAAGAGTAGAAAAGGAAGAAGAAGCGCCTCAGAACGATTGGGGAAATGGAGGCAGGAGAGAAATCTCCTTTGGATACACTGGCTAAAGTGGTCTCTCAGGCCACTGAGGAAAAAATCCTTCAGGAGGAAATTTTGCCTGAAGGAGGAGGAGATGAGGATGTATTTACTGAGGTACTAGGTACCAGTATCGACACTGACCGGATTACACGAGAAAATTTCACAGGTTCCCAAAAACCTACTGAAGAAAGCCAAATTCAGATCCCACCCACTCACCCCTCAGAACCAATATTTTCCATACCTTCAGAGGCTCAGTCCAGCTCTGAAGAGGAGCCACCTGTTCTTGAACTCAGGAAAGGTGAGGCGGAAGAAAGAGAATGGAAGCAGAAGGCAGAACGCTTCGTCTTGGATAAATATCCTGAACTAGCTAACTATCCTGATCTTCAGGATATGTTTTTCAGATTTAAGATGGCCATGCTGGAGAGGGTCTCTGAAAGCAGTTCTAGTGCAAGAAAAAAAGAAATTTGGAGTGAATGAGAAGAGAGAAGTCTTTCTGAAGAAGAGACTGAGCAATCTTGGGAAAGTGGATGTTATTCTACAAGACAAATTGCCAAACATGGAATGGGAGGTGAAAGGATTGAAGCACTACAGGGCCTTTCTTACAGATTCTTCTCCAATTTTTGGCCCTTATGATACTGATCCACAGAAGACTGATAGGAAAAAGAAGAAGAGAAAAACTGCCGTAGGAACAGAGAGTTCAGTGAAGGCGACGATTGCTGCTCCTAGACAAAGGACGAAGAAAATGAGGCAAGCCCCCTTGACTCTGTTCATGGAACCTGGAGCAGATGAAGAAGACACTAATACAGAGCAGGAAACGACTAAGAGTGGGGTAGGGAGTAAGTCAGGTGGATCTGGCCAGAGAGCCTCTGAACCATCAAGGAAAGAGAAGTCCCAAGCTGCCAGTTCACCTAAACAGCATGTGGAAACCAAAGCTAAGAGGAGTGAACTAGTTCGATCTCCCTCACTGCAATCCAGAGCTCATTCACCTGCTGGATCTCAGTCTGCTGGTCCACAACAGATGGTTTGCACTCGTTCTCTGAAATCAAGCCCTGAGAAGGTTGAAACTGCTCCTACTCAGCCAGAGGAACAAAGAACTGAGGTGTTTTCTCCGCCCGCAGCTTTAGAAATTTAGCAACCTGAAATCCAAGAATTTGTGCCTTCTGAACATCCGGTTTCAACCACTGATCAGCCCGGTTCATCAACTTCAAAAGCCATCCCTGAATCAAGGGTCGCCAAGATAATATCCGGTCACATGATCAGACTACGGATTGAGAGGGATCTGGATGAACTGTTCCCAGAGTTGAATGAGATGCCACTGATCAAAGATGAAGTCTTAGAGATTCTTGCTTGGAGAGATCTCCGTATGAAAAACTTCACTGACTTCATCATGTCATGGAACAGATGGGCGGGGCAGATGAATTTGCTGACTTCGGTTTCACCATGAAGAGAGCAGCTGGAGTACACTCTCCCGTGGACTTACTATCTGCAGAAGCGGTAAAAGAACTAGTTTACAGGAAGTTGGGTAAACCCATTGAAGAACCTGCTACAGAGAAAAATCAGATGGAAGTGGCAGAAATTGCCAATGGAGGTGGAGCTGATGCTACAGTACTTGACCAACCACCAGAGGCGAACGTGACTGAGGCAACTATTGGACTTCCTCAAGGTCCAACAGGTCAGGCCATGCTGAACATTCCTGCAACTCACATCACTTCTGATCAGTTGAAAGAGATAAGAACATGTTTCAAGGAATTACTGCAACAGGAAGTTGAAGTTGTGCTGGCGAACTCCATTAGCAACACTATAACAGAACATCGCCAGACGTCAGTTCAGGTCATGACAGAACAGAGACAGTATATGGAGTCTCAGGTAACTGAACTGAAAGAGCAGTTTAAAACTGATGTCAAGAAGGTGACGGAGGACTTCACAAAAGATGTGAACGATAATCTAGCAAAGATTGCCAATCTTGAAGTCTCTATGCTTATGGCTACGGAGAAGCTGAACTCCTCTGAAGAGAAATTTGACAAGCTTATACTTACCTTCTCGAATGCCATTGAGACTGCCAAACACGAACTGGTGAACAAGATTCATGAGGAGACTGTTCCAGCTCAGGGTCTGACTATGACAGATCTCAACCAGGCCATTGCTGTCAGTTTTGGCTCCCTGACTTCCCATCATAACTCTCTTTTTGATCAAATCAAAAAGGGGGAAGGACAGGTTGAGAAACCAATCGAGCCGATCAGAACTTCAGAAGATCTTATCCAAACTGTTGAAGCACATGACGAAAGACTTGCTGATTTGGATAAACTAGCTGTTGAGGTCAGAGCAAGGCTAGAAAGATCTAAACTGAAAGCTAAGAAAGTTAGCCCTCATCGTCTGCATCTGCACCTCCGCTTGCTCCTATATTGCCACTCAGAGAATCACAAGGAGTGCTTCAGTTGCTCAGGTTGAAGCTGACAAAATTCTGGCAATAAAGATGACAAAAGAGCAGTTGGCTGAAGAAGCAAGGCTGAGTGAAGAAGAAAGGAGGAAAGAGAAGCTGACTGATGCTGAAAGTCTGAAGAGAAGATATTCGACAAGATTGAGGAAAGGACTACTAGGAAAATATTTTGTGGAACCTTTGATTCCAGGAATTGCTGAAGATATCATCCGTAGAGATGATAGGTGTGCAGAAAGGCGGGAGGAATGGGTGAAGATCAAAGTAGAATGTCTCCTGGATGCGTTTGTGCTGGACATTGTTCCCGTTGAAGAATCTCCAGATGAGGATTTTCTAAACTGGATGGAGAACAAGCATCCAGTTTTTCTGAAGGAATTGCAGAAAGATGTCAAGAATATCAATGCCAAGATCTCTCATCCTCCGTATGACACACTGGATTACCAGAAGAAGTCTGATGGGTCTTTCGACAGATTGGCTTTCGAACATTTCTACTATGACTTACTGAAGAAGGCAGCCATAACTGATCCAGGGCAGATAAATGATGTAAAGTGGAAACTTTACCAGATCTTCTATGTTCCTCAAAATCTGCGAGAGATGCCAGAGGGTTATAGACCCAAAGACTGATGATCAGAAGATGAATGGTTAGGATCAGATTTTTTTGTGCTATGTAATGTCATATCTGAATGAAAAATTATATTTTCTGATCCTAAGACAATTTCTCACTATCTTCTGATTATCTGTTTTATCTACTTTATACTTATCAACTGTTTTTGGTTTCTCAAATGTTTTGGTTTCATCAAAAAGGGGGAAATTGTTGGGAAATTTATTAGTTTTGATGAAAGTTCCAAAACAGATGTAATAGGACCAGTCAGAATTGTTAGCTGACTGATGATCTAGAGTTAGGACTAAGTTGACCAGTTGATAATAATTGTATAGAACAATTGATGTAAAGATAGATAGATCACACATTGAGGGGGAACTCAATGTGAGTAGTCTTCAGTCTAGAAGATCAGAAGTGAAGACCAGAACACATCTGAAGTTATGAAGAAGAAGATAACAAGACAGAAGACCAGATCAGGCTACATCGGAAGAAGTTAGTAAGTTGAGCTAAGATAGCTTACATATGATGACTACAGGGAAGGCAGATCAGTTTCTACTGATCTGATTAGTTCATAAAAGCGATTCTGGAGAAACAACCTATGTCAAACAAAGTTGATCAGACATTAAGAATGAAGAGCTGCCAAGTCCAGGATTCATGGTACTTGTTAGCCAATGAAGGATCGACATGTTTGTACGGAACTGATAGGGTTCAGGGTTTGAGAGGCTTAAAGCTCAACGGCTAGAAAGGACAATTGCAAGCTTTCGGCCATGCCGTTTCCGAAGAACATCTAATCGCCCCTGCAAACCTACCTAAAATAGATCTAGATTCAAATTGCTCTCTAACGGCTCTTTGATTCAAGGCCTATATATATGGGATCAAACCTTCATAGTAAGGTTACGGAAATTATACACAAGCTCAAGCTCAAGCAGATTTCCGCACGAAGAACACTTAAACGAAGATTAATTTTCTAAGTGTTCATCCCATTTGTTCTTAGCTTTGAATACTTATCCTTTAGCTTTAGGCTACCCAGATACTAGGATAGTATTTCAGTTGGAACATTACAAATCTTATACCCAAAACAAAAGTTAGGTTAAGTTTGTTATAGCAAGATTTCACTCTAAGGTTTCTAGATCTGATTTCTGGGATTGGTTGAGTGAGAACTCTTGAAACATCTGTAGGTTGTACTGTGTTGGACTAACACATTAAACTAAGTCCAGTTGGTTTAGTTGGTGCCCCGTCTGAAGGGAAGAGCGGACGTAGGACAAGTTGTCTGGACCACTATAAATCTTGTGTGATTTACCTGCTTTACACTTTCACACTACTTGTTTAAATCTGCATGCATTTAAGGATCATATTTGCATCAAGCTACTAATCTGATCATTGACTCTTTGTCATCTGATCAAAAACCAGATTACTAAGTATCTGATTTGAGAAATGGTTTTTCACATAGGTTAACTTATCTTCCGCACCATCAGTTAAAATGATAGACGCCTAATTGATCTGCCTTCAGGCGATCAGTAAGTTGGATATTAGTCCGTACTGATTCACTCGCACTCTGATCAGGCAACTTGCATATTCACACCTGGTCTCACGAAAAGTTTTAGAAGTCTATTCACCCCTCCCCTCTAGACTTCTACCCTCACTAACCTGTTCGGGACCTACAAGATGCATGTGCAATTGGGTCCATCATGTATGCCATGACTTGCACTAGGCCAGATGTGGCCTTCGCTGTCAGCACCACTGGCAGATACCAACAGAATCCGGGTGAACCTCACTGGATTGCTGTCAAGAACATTCTTAAGTACCTCAGATATACTAAAGATTGCTTCTTGGTCTATGGAGGTTAGTCAGAGCTAGTTGCTACTAGTTATGCGGATGCAAGTTTCCAATCTGACTAAGATAAATCTTAGTCAAGCTATGTGTTCACTCTCAATGGTGGGGCGGTTAGTTGGAATAGTTCCAAGCAAGAGACTACCGCGGACTCAACAATCGAAGCTGAGTACATTGCTGCGGCAGAAACTGCCAAAGAGGTTGTCTGGATAAAACCGTTCTTGAATGAACTAGGGGTAGTTCCGAGTGCCAGCAGTCCAATAAAGTTGTATTGTGACAACACTGGTGCGATTGAGCAAGCTAAGGAACCTAGATCCAATAACATAAACAAACATGTACCGAGGCATTATCACTTGATAAGAGAGATAATCACTAGAGGAGAGATAGAGTTAGAGCGTGTTCCCACGGAAGATAATTTGGCTGATCCTTTCACCAAAGCTTTGAGTATTCATATACACACTAGAAATTTCAATGGTCTAGAGGTTAGGCATGTAGGTGATTGACTCTAGTTATAGTGGGAGATTGTTAGTGTCCTAAAGACAATCCTTTGTATCACGAAGTGCATGTGCGTGGTAGTTGAACCAAGAATAGGATTCATTCCTCAAAGTGGATTTAGAGAGAATACTCATCTTCTCATCATAATTGGATCAAAGTCATTAGCCAATGCACGTCAACTTGGACTTTGTGGTCAAGTGTGACATAAATGATCAATTAGTGATTGGAGATAATATGATTAAGTTATTTAAATATACACTTCACCATGTCCAAGACTAATCGAGTATTCGTGAATGAAAGGAGGAAATCGTAATAGCCCATGTTTCAGTTACAAGTAGTTGCACGTTTCTCGCAACATACCTCATATATTGAGAATGTCTGATTTATTGTCTAGGGTTCAATTAAGACTGTTAGTTTGACTAATCGCTCGATATATGAGGGCCTATGGGTCACACAACAAGTAATTCCCGTGTACGGATTATAGTTGGTTGATTATGTATTAAATTAGATTTAATATTTAATTTATGGAGAATTAATAATATATTAATTTAGAATTAATTATTATTACTGTTTAATTAAATTAGATTTAATTAAATAGGAATTCCAAATAATATTATGGAATATTATTGTAGGAAAATATATATAGGGAAAAACATATCTTTGAAATTTGTTTTGCAAGATTATGAATTATCTTCCTAATAAAGATAGCTTAAGACTTAAGTCAATCTCTCTCTATATATATGACTTCCCGGGATTCATTATTTACTACAACAAGAAAACCTAGTTTCTCCATAAATTTTAAAATAGGAATTTTCCTAGCAAATTCCTTCTCAGATTCAACGATGGCAAATCTGTGCAAGTCCGTCAACGGGGATTACGTGGATACCGTAGTTGAGAAATCTGCTATCGAATTACTGTAAGATTTCTCGTTATGATTATTCATACTCGTTTATGCAATTAACTGTTTGTTGTTGGTGAACTATTTAATTCCGTTGCACAAATATTACGTGTTTACGCCTCTATATTCCAACATCATCGCGGCTCGGATGTGGTGGTGAGATGGTGGTGTGGACCGATGATGGTGATGTCATGGCGGTGGTGGGTAACGACACTGTTGCAGCGGAAATCAAATTCCTCCTCCATATCGTAGTCTAGTGTCACCATTTATATTTCACAGAATCGTTATGACTCTGATTACCAACTGACGCAGCACGGAAGACGTGATACAATTGTGCAAGGTTATACCTCACTAGAGAATAACCTCATTTTCATAATAATAAAAAGCTCCTTTACAATATTACTGAGACGTTTATCTATAATAGATAACTAGGGTTTAAGGCTTTAAGCCCTAAAAGCCCAACCCATAATAATTATATAAAAAATGAATAAAACCGTAAAATTATTAAATAAATAATAATAACTCAAATGCAATCTTATCTCCATCAATTCTTATGATATTTACTGACAGATCTTTTGATATAATTGTTTGATAAATTTTTTTACGAAATCCCTGGGATTTATGGATTTTGGATTTGATTATGATGAGGATGAATTTTAATATGGATGATGTTGAATTTCTTTTGATAAAATTGTTTGAGGATTTGATTAGAAATTATAATTCAAAAGTTTTTTGATGAAGTTTGTTTAAATTTGTTAGATCTGATATTTTGGAGATTGGGGAAGATGGAACTGGATTTGAGGTTGGAGATGCATATGTGCATGTTGGGTGATTAACGTCTGAGTCAAGATCTCCAACTCGTTGAGTTCGAGTTGGAGGAGCGTCCGAGTTGTAGTGTTGAGTCAATCGAGTCGCTATTTGAGTTACTGAGTCAACCGAGTCGCGCCCGAGTTATTGAGTTGGAGATGCACATGTTCATCAATTTGATGAACCCATGCATGAGTTTGATGAATATGTGCATGCTTTTTATGTATATGTTCATGTCGAAATAAGATGAAAATATGTAATTTTAAGATTTTAGAAGATGATATCTAAATTTTTTTATTTTAGATATGTAAATTTCTGTAATTTTCTAATTTTTTATATGAAATTTTCAAATTGTAATGCTTTTTTTTTAATTGAATTTTTGTGAATGTGCAAATTTTTGAAAGTATGTTTAATATGAATTTTGTGTTTCTTCACATTAACAATTTCATGGTTCATGAAAAATAAAAGGAAGAAAATGAAGAATGTTTCTAAAAAAATAAAAGGGAGAGAATGAAGAAAGAGAGAGAAGAGTGAGAAAAAGGACGGTTTTCTGAGAAAAATGTGAAAAGGACGCAACTTATCTGCTGCACGGTTTTTTAGACTTTTGTATTTTTATTGGGAAAATCTCCTATTTTTCTTTGTGTGAAAATTATGGCACATCTGTCTTTTAATGTCCTTATTTGCACCTGCAAGTAATTTTTTAAAAAGGTTGTACCTATGAGTTATTGGGCCTTGGGCTTTGGAGTGGAGGCGAGCCACTCTAATTTATAATCTGATTTGAATTTTCACATTGATTTAGAAGCGGTTGAATAAAACTAAAAGTGGCGCGCACTTGAAATCGAAACAACACCATTTCATGTAAGTGCCCTGTTTGTTTTTGTTTGGTTTATAATCATTTTGTTTATTTTTTTATTGTGATATGTGGATACTTAGAGAATACATTTATTTACTATTTACTGTTCTTAGTGTTGATTCAATCCATCAATTACAAAAAATATGTATATGGAATAACACCCATTGATTGAAACATTAAGTCCAATATTACAACCTTCACCGATGACAGAATTCAATACTTCCGTGTATTCTTCAAGAGTGGAGCCACCACCAAAACAGTATAAGTGTCAATTTTTGCAGAACGTGACAACCCTATGTCTGTAAATTAAGTAAGAACAACATCTGGTATGACAAAAGGAACAATTTTTTTATTCTTTTTGTGTTTGTGGGTGTATTTTTTAAGCTTGTGAGATTTAATTTTTGGGGGCATAAATAGATCCATGTGGCACGATTTATAGGAGAAAATGGTTTCATCTAACAGGCCCCTTTTGTTTTCAAGGCTTTTGCTCAATATGCCAACTAAATCTTCAATGCATAGGTACTTTTACACTTGAAATGAGGGTTTGTTAGTCAGAAAGTTGTGAGAAATATCTCTAATAAAACATCCTTTTTCTGAACGATATTTGGCCTTGATTGGCTTACATCTATAAAGAAAAATTCATTTTAAGATTGATTATGTGTAGTAATTTATTTTGATTAATTGTTTCCAGGCATTTTTATCTGACGAGATCTAAAAAAAATGGTTTTGGAAGCTACTGGAGAGAATGAAACTGTTGTTTTTTTACCTCACTCCCACTAGAACGAGGTATCTGTTTCGTCCTTGATGTTGTTAGGCCTCTTTGTTTATTGCCATTTTATTTTGTAATGCTTATGTGATTTGTGTGGGTATTTTTTGTTTGTGGTGATGTAATGAAACTCAATGTTAATTTGGGGTGTTTAATAAGAAAAAAATAATCTCTTAATTGTTTCTGAATTATGGCATCTATATGTAGAATTCTCATTAAAGTTTCTTTCTTGCATGTTTGAATTCATTTTTCACTTTCCCTTTTATTCATTTATTGTTCATCATGGGAATGTTTATGTGTTTGGTTATATTTTAAAAGAGAGAAACGGGAGATGAAATATTTTGCCAAAATACAACCAAGCATTCTGTTCTTTTCTTATAGTAATATATTGATGATTGACGATAAGAGTTGAAGTATTGCGTGGATACATCGCTCAGTTTGTATCGAGAGGATTCTGAACACTCTGAATTAATTTTTGCAAGTTTAACAAATGTGTTGATTAGTCTCAAACTCATTGTCTCACGACATAGGTAGCGGTGCTTTAACCACTTGAGATATTCCACTTCGTCTATTGTGTTGATTAGTTTTTGGAGATGATGCAGATCCTGATTTTTTTGCTTCTTTTTTCTATGTTTAAGAAGTTTAAAAATATATTAATACTTTAACTAATACACACCGGAGTATAGTAGTGAAGTTTGAGAAGCAAGATGTAAGCTCCATATACTGAGATCCACTCTTTTGCTTCCTCTTTGTTAATTTCTCTCTTCTGTTATTTGAAGCATTGAGCTATTTTCAGCTTTGCTATTTCTCTCAGTTTGCATTGTTGTAGATCAGAGGTTTGTCCTAGTTGATCTTCATTCACTCTCAATTCTTATTGAATTTCAGCAACTTAGATCAAATAAATAAGCAAATAACTTTATAATACTTGAGATTGCATGATATATTCCAGGAATTAATTTTCTTCTCTCTTTATTGTGTATGTCAATTTTTATTTTCTAGTGAAGTATGACTTTCTTCTCCAGCTTGGAAGATTTGCTATTGGTTATAGTTTCTGCTACTTAAGCGATTTCTGGATTTCTGCTATTGTTCAGAAAAATAAAATTTGATTGAACATAATTTCTGGGGTGGTTGTTCTAAACCCTTTGCTTTTACTCATGCCATTAGTTTTGTGTATTGCTACTCTTAAAATATGGCAAATAATTAGTGTGTAGGATACTTAAATTTTTTGTTAGATTCTTGGAGTGATTACGTTTTGATGCTGTTAGAGGGTCTAAGTTACATCATAATTAATCTTCAACTTCAAATTTTATGTTTATTTTTGTTGTCTTTTTGCAGATTCTATGTTTTTGGTGTTTTTTTCAAGCAGATTCAAGTATCTAGCGCATGTAAGGACCCAATGTCTAAATATCTTTAATTTTTCTACTATTCCGCAATCGACCCTTGCAATCATTTACATGCTAAAAATGAGCGGAACAGTTCGTCTGAGTAAGTTTCCCTCATAATTAGTCTATTGTTCTATCTAATATATATTATTTAATTTTTAATGTTTCAGTTAACTATTGTTTTACAGGATATGATGTTCTAATGACTCCGATTGATATTTAAAAGTACAAGGAAAATTGTTTTGCAGGATATGATGTTCTAATGACTCCGATTGTATATTTAAAAGTACAAGGAAAATTTAAGCAAACATGTATTTGAATTCTATTTATATTATGCTCCAAAAGAATTTGGAACATGCCTTTTATTTGATAGTACATTTAATTTTTGTTAATCTATTTAGTTTTTTTTTTTTGTTGAAACAATCTATTTAGTTTCGTTTTGATAACATGAATTAATTAAGAGTGTTTATAACTTAAATCTCATTTTTCAATTATGTAGATGTTGCCTGATTCTTTTCGTAAATCTTTGTGGATGAAAGTTTCCTTAGAAAACCACTCTTTTAGACTATGAAAAGAAACATGGGAAGTTATAAGTTAGAAAAAAAGACAGTTATAAGTCATTTCATTGAAGACCTTTTTTTTTAAAGGCATTTCTTTGAAGACTTTATCTCGGGTGTTTTTATGTATATTCAATTTTGGCATCTTCATTTCACTCGAGTTTTTATAGTGCTATAATATGTCAAATTGAATATTTACAACAGGCTCGTGATTTATTATAGGTCTATAATATGTAAAACTTGAATATTTACAAAATGCACGGGCAAAAACCTAGTTGGAGTTGGAGGTATTTTGGTTGGGTAGAGGTTGTGTATTACTATCATTTCTCCAAATTTGGATGGTTCCTCCAATTTGGATTATATGTTTCAGGAAAAGCAAATGGATATGGTTTTTTTTAAAGTTAGACATTGCATTTGCTTGTTCATGACACATCTCTTTGAAGAAAAGAATTTTTGGGCATTCTTTAGTCAAATGCCCATCAGTAGCACATGTATCACATATGTTGGGAGATGAATTTAATAGAGATTTTGATTAGATCTCAAAACCCCTGAGTATGACATGTTTCAGGACAATCTTGGTAGTATAGGATCAGGTTTCAAATTGTTATTAGGATTCAGGAAGTATCTGCATCATGTATAGTCAGCAGATATAGTTCAGGTCAGGATAGATTTAAAAGATTTGGTCTGAAGATCTCAGAAGATTCCTAAAGAGCAAAACATACTGAAGATCAGTAGAGCCTGAAGAATGAAGATCCTGAGACCAGAAGATCCTGAAGACCAGAAGATCCTGAAGGTTGTTTTGTACTGAATCAAAAGACTCTGAACAAGACACTTCCAGTTAAATAGTGTTTGTTCATTCTTAGTACAAACAAAGAGAATGTTATACGTTTGTGAACACGAAGGAAAATATCAAATCAGTGTGGTTGACAAAAAGAGCCATTTTGTTTGTCTCTGTTCAAAGGAAGATTTCAACCAATGAGGAGGCGACAACAGCGTACTTTACTGACACTGAAAGCGACATGTCACTGAAGAATGTTTGCACTGATATTTGTCTTGTTCACAGAAATTGGTGATTGGCTGCTTGTCTGGATATTTCCTAAAATATGCAAGGGTGCGTTCAAACCCTAATATAGCCGTTCATCAGTTACCCAAAGAAGAAACCCTAGATGCTATCTCTCCAACTGATAGTTTTCAAAGGTAGACTTCTGGAGAGTTGCCTATAAATACCAGAGGCCTTGGACATTTCAAGGTTACGGGAAATCAAAGCAACTCCAGAGCTCATTCGTATTCAAGCAATCTTGTGAAGCACTCGAAACCCTAAGAATTTCCCAAGTGTTTCATCTTTGAAGAGAGCTCATCTACTAAGCCTAGATCTAAGATATATCCAAAGCTTAGTTAGAGATATCCTAGCCTTTTACTTGTGTTTGATTGTAAAAGGATATCTCACCCTAGTTGAAAACCAACCAAAACCCAAACCCTTTGATTAGGAAGTTTGTGTGTGTAGATTGTTGAAGAAGGGAGAGTTGTAAAGAGTAAGTAAGCTGTTGTGTTCAGTCTGAAAACTCTAGAGAAGAATTTAGTAAGCTGATTGTTCAGTCTGAACGCTTGTGTGTGTGTTGAGTTAGTAAGTTGCAGTAGTTCAGTTTGAAAACTCGTGGTAGAAAGTTAGTAAGCTGCAGTAGTTCAGTCTGAAAGCTTAAGGTAGTAGAAGTAGTGTGTTAAGGAATTTCTCTGAGGATCAGAGAGAGTGGACGTAGGAGCTTGAGTCTCTGAACCACTATAATTGTTGTGTTGTTTGCTTTCTGTTTTGCATTCTATCCTGTTGCATATTTTCACTGAAAGCATCCTGAAGTTTTCTGATATTCAGCTGGAAACAATCCACTGAAGTTGCATTAACTTATTCACAGCCTTAACCACTATTTCATTAAAGAAAAGATTTTCAGCAAAGTAAAACGAGTATAAACTTAAGATCTACACATTTCGCACTCTAGATAAGCTAGTATAGATAGTTGTCAAACTGATCAACTCTCCTGAGCAGTCAGTAAGATTAATATCTACTCCAAGCTTATTTGGACTCTGTTGTAGAAACTCAGAATCAGTTGAGCTAATCTGAAGTCTCTGAAAGCCGCTCAGTGTTATTGTCTCAATAGACTTTGACTCAAGGCATTTTGTGCTTCTCAGGACTGAAACTCAGGACAACCTGACTCTCTGATTATAGTATTTTTTGAAAAGTTAAAAATCACTATACACGTGTATTCCCCCCCTATACACGTGTGGAACTAGTTTACCCCGGGACCAACAAGTGGTATCAAAGCAGTGGTTCTAACTGACCACTTGCTTTGGTAGCCATAGTCTTGTTTACTGAGAGACTTTGGTGGTCTACTGAATAGATCTTACTACTGATATCTTATAAGGCTATTTCATTATGCCTTCTAAGAAACTACCTATGTTCTTAGTTGAGAACTATGATCTATGGAGATTGAGAATGCAGGCACACCTGTACTCTAAACATGAGAGAATGTGGAGAGTTGTGTCTCAAGGACCTTTTGAGTATAAGATTGTTAATCCTATATCTACTGATGCTGAAAAAGATGATCCAAGGGATGAATTTCCTAAATCTGATGATCAGCTTACTCCTGAAGAGAGGAAGTTGGTTAACTTGGATTATATTGCTAAGGATACACTGTATAACACTATTGATGATGGTGTTATGGGAATGATTTCTCATTGTGAAATTGCCAAAGAAAATTGGGACACACTTGCTATAATGTGTCAGGGCACTTATCATATCAAAGAAAACAAACTATCTGTGGCTATTGCCAAATTTGATGGTTTTGAAATGGAAAAGGGTGAATCCATTGAAAGACTGGAAGTCAGATTCACTAGCATTATGAATGATCTGAGTGCTCTTGGGAAAAGATATCCCAAAAGAGAGATTGCTCTGAAAATCCTTAGAGGACTCTCTAAGAAATGGGATATTCATGTTGTGGTGATTGAAAACACCAAAGATATTGCTTCTATGCCATATCAATTGGTTTTCTCTTAGTTGAAAGCCTATGAATTTATAATTGATAAGAAAACGAAGAAATTTGATGGAACAGGAACAACTCAGAAGCTGGAGACAGGTCTACTTAGAAGAAGAAGGACTACAAAGCTGAAGGATCTTCATCCAGAAAGAAGGACTACAAATCCAAAGAAGACAATGATCAGGATGATGATACCAACAGACACTACAACTGCATGAAGAAAGGACACTTCCAGTATGACTGCCCTGAGTTGAGTCCCAAGGAAAGAAAGGATAGGCAAGCCAAGAGAGATAAGAAGTATTCTTGCAAGAAGGCAATGGTTGCTGAAGAAGAACATTCTGAGGAAGGATCTAGCTCTTCAGAAGAGATGTTCTCAGATAGTGATAGTGATGATGTCTTCCTTGTTGCTATTGAGGAGGTAAATTCTTCTATCTTTGTTGCTGCTCCTACACAAGCACCTGAGTTATCAAGTTCATCTTTAACCAGTAATTTTGACCTGGTGGGTTCTTTTGAGAATCTGATGAAGGACTATTCTGTGTTCTTGAACTGTTCATAGAAACTCAAGAGCAGAATGAAGTACTGACTGCTGAGAATCTGAAGTGGAAAAACTCTAATGCTGCTGAGATCACTTCTCAATTGATGGGAGTAACTGATGAACTTGATGTTCTGAAAGTACAACTCTCAGAGAAAGAGAAGGTGGCAGAGACCCTGAAATGAAAGTTAGAAAAATCCACTGAAGAAAATAAGCTTATCAGAACTGAGTTCAATGACCTCTTTGAGAAACATGAAACTCTAAAGAAAAGTGAGGATAGTTTGCAGAAAAAGTTAGCTCTATTGAATTATGCATCTCATGCAATAGATGAAATTCAGAGCTATCAAAGACCTGCAACTATAAAAGTTGGATTGAGATATATTCCAGGGGGAACCTCACACGATCTTCTAAATGCTGATTCTACAAGTGGCACTAAGACTGTCTTTGTTAAACCGATGGTTCGTACTGATCTTCTTATTGAAGAACAACACCGTGTTTTAGACAAACGTAAAGGACACATGGTTTCAGAGAATCTAAAGGTCCAGGAAAGAAAGCCCAAACATCAGAAAAAGTCTAGAAAACCTGAACACTCAGTAGGAAATCCTCAGGCTAGTACTTCGAAGCCTCAGGCTAAGAATACCAACCTGAAGAAATCTGCCCTGAACCATCAGAGGAATCCTCAGAAGAGAAACACTTAGCCGAGAAATTCTCAGATGAGGAGACCAAGTCCTCAGGTTACTAAAAGACCACAATTTCAGTACAGACAACCTAAACCCCACTTGCCCCAAGTCAGCAGAGACAGAGATCAGCTGCACCAAGGTCAAAGCAATGGAACAAAAGGCCTGAACCAAAGAAGAATTCTAAGGCTCATGTTCATGCTAAGGCTGGAACTCATACACAGGGAACTGCCAAGGCATCTAAGGTGGTGAATGTGTATGTAAATGTTTATGGAAGACAAATCAGCCACTCTAAAGTGATTAGAGTTATCAGGCATATTTGGGTTCCAAAAGGTACAACTAACCTGGTAGGACCCTACACCAAATGGGTACCTAAGGCCTGATTTATTTTTCAGGTGAAGGAAAAGGGCACTGAGCTAAATGAAGACAACATAGCCCTGATGAGTGGAACTGAAGTTGCACCTGTTGCATGGTACTTGGACAGTGGATGCTCAAGACACATGACAGGATACAAACATTTGCTCACTGACTATGTTGAACAGAAAGGCCCTCAAATAACTTTTGGAGATAATTACAAAGGACAGACATAAGGATATGGAACACTTGAAATTGATACTATTCATATCCAGTGTATCATTTGTGTCTGGTTTAAAGCATAAATTGCTTTCTATCAGTCAATTATGTGATAAAGGATTCAGTGTTGAATTCTCAAAGAACTTATGTTATGTGAAAGATAATGTTTCACAACAAGTATTACTAACTGGTACTAGAAAAGGAAATGTGTATCTTGTTGATTGGAGGCTTACTCCTATGGATACATGTTTAATGGCCAAGAAGGCTACTGAAACCAGTTGGTTATGGCACAAAAGACTGAACCATCTGAACTTCAAAACCCTAAATAAACTTACAAGATTAGCACTTGTGAGGGGGTTACCTAATTAAGTGTTCAGTAAAAATCATGTTTGTGATGCTTGTCAGAAAGGCAAACAAATTAGAGCATCATTCAAAAGCAAATAAGAAGTTTCTACTGATAGAATACTTTAACTGTTACATATGGATCTCTTTGGTCCAGTAACACCTCTGAGCACTAATGGCACGAAATATACACTTATAATAGTTGATGACTACTCTAGATATACATGGGTCATTTTCTTACTCAGTAAGAAAGAAACTCAGACCAAACTGCCAAAGTTACTGAAAAGACTCAGTACTGAAAAGAATCTGAGTGTGGTCAAAATCAGATCTGATAAAGGCACTGAGTTTATCAACCATATTATATCTGATTATTGTGCAGCAAATGTAATAACTCATGAAACATCAGCTGCAAAGACCCCTCAACAAAATGGTGTTGCTGAAAGAAGAAATAGGACACTGAAAGAAGCTGCAAGAACAATGATTGTTGAAGCTGACATTCCTAAGAGATTTTGGGCTGAGGCAGTCAACACTGCATGCTACTCTCAGAACAGATCCATGCTGACAAAGAATCAAGGAAAAACTCCATATGAACTGTGGAATGAAAGGAAGCCTCTTGTCTCTTTCTTTTGTGTGTTTGGTTGTAAGTGTTTTATACACAATAATGGTAAAGATCAGTTGAAAACATTTGATACACAATAACTGATGAAGGAATATTCTTAGGATATTCTGAAGTTAGTAAAGCCTTCAGAGTTTACAACTGTAGGACCCTTATTGTGGAAGAAACACCTCATATTGTTTTTGATGAATCTACTTGTGTTCATAAGAAACAGGGAGATGATTTAGGAGACTTGACAAAGAGGATCACCAGACTTAGCCTGAAGAAGAATGTCAAACCATCATCTGAGCCTAAAAAGAAGAAGTCAATCACTTACTATGAATGGAGTGAAACTGACTCAGAGGAAGAAGAGACTCAGGATGAGAATACTCAGGCTAGTGGTACTCAGGATGATAGTTCTCCACTGAAGGAAAGCCAACACACTGAAGCTGACCAATCTGAACAAACCCCAGTTCAGACTCAGGTATGTAATGCCGATGAAGATGTGGTCACAGCTGAGGCAAACTCTGAATCTATCATCCAAGGGGGAACAAATGTCACTGGCAATGTTCTGAATGGAATATCCCCTGAGGAAGATGATTCTCCTTTTCCTTTCTTGTTGTTCCCTGAGTTTAATGAAGTACCCGAACCTAACATTTCTGATGTTGAGGATACTACTGAAGGGGGAACATGGTTATATAACCATCCTGCAACTCAGATTGTAGGAGATCCAAGAAGGTTCCATGGAGAAAGTGCTTTGTTCTGCTGCTTCCTATCTGAGAAAGAACCTACTGATATTGAAGAAGCTCTCCAAGATTCAAAATGGATTATTGCTATGCAAGAAGAGTTGAATCAGTTTACTAGGAATGAAGTCTGGGAGTTAGTAGATAAACCTAAGAAGCACAATGTGATTGGAACTAAATGGGTATTCAAGAATAATAGAGATGAGAACAATGTCATTGTAAGAAACAAGGCAAGGCTAGTTGCACAAGGTTATTCCCAAGAAGAAGGCTTGGACTATTATGAAACCTTTGCACCAGTTGCTAGACTAGAAGCCATTAGACTGTTTCTTGCATATGCTGCTCACATGAAATTTAAGGTATATCAAATGGATGTGAAAAGTGCATTTCTGAATGGTGTGTTTAAAGAAGAGGTTTATGTGGAACAACCTCCTGGCTTCTGTCAGAGTGACCAAGTCTACAGGCTCAGAAAAGCCTTGTATGGTCTGAAGCAAGCACCCAGAGCATGATATGATACTCTATCTCAATTTCTTACTGACCATGGTTTTACCAAAGGAACTGTTGATAGAACCTTGTTCAGGATAGAAGATGTGAAAGATATTTTACTAGTTCAGATCTATGTGGATGACATTATTTTTGGATCTCCAAATCATCAGTTATGTGAGAAATTCTCTACACTGATGAAAGGAAAGTTTGAAATGTCAAAGATGGGGGAGATGAATTTCTTTCTAGGACTTCAGGTGAAACAGTCAAAAGAAGGAATTTTCATCAATCAGGCAAAATACACCAGAGATCTGATTGCCAAGTATGGTATTCAGAATTGCAATGCAGTTAGAATTCCTATGAATACTAACTACAAGATGGATCCTGATCCTGAAGACAAGTCAGTTAATCATAATGATTATAGAGGGATCATTGCTCTATCTCACAGCAAGTAGGCCTGATATTACTTTTGCTGTTGGGATATGTGCAAGATACCAAGCTAATCCTAAGGCTAGGCACATGGAAGCTGCCAAAAAGATACTGAGATATCTAAAAGGCACAATGAATAGAGGATTGTGGTATCCAGCTGATGATAACCTTGAATTAACTGGTTATTCAAATGTTGATTATGGTGGTTGCAGAATTAACAGGAAGTCCACTTCAGGAACTTGTCAATTTCTTAGAAGCAAACTGATATCTTGGTTTTCTATGAAGCAGACCTCAGTAGCAACTAGTACTACTGAAGCTGAATACATAGCTGCAGGAAGCTGCTGTGCACAGATTCTTTGGCTAAGACAACAATTGAGGGATTATAAGATTATAGTCAATGAAGTACCTATATTTTGTGACAATAACAGTGTTATTGTTATTTCACAAAATCCGATATTGCACACCAGATGTAAACATATGGATATCATGCATCATTTCATTAGAGACCATGTAGAGAAGAAAGACATCAGGATGGAGAAAATTCATACTGATAAACAAAGAGCTGATATTCTTACTAAGCCATTGACTGATCAAGATTTCAGGAACTATCAGTAAAATTAGGGATGTTGGATCCAGGAGAGTAAAATATCCTGAAGGGAGAAGCTCTTCGATGCATGAGGTGTTTCAGTAAAGAAAAACTCAGGACAAAAATCTCTCAGGATGGAAACTGAGAATCAGGATGGTTTTTGTCACGGTCAGTTTTCAGTAAGGATTAAGTATTCAATTAATCCGAAGGACACTAGACACATGCATTTACTCACAAGCATTTATTTCAATCAGTAATCATTTGAAATAAATGACAAAGTACCTGAACTTTAAGCGGGAATGTTTGAAGGAATTCTATTGGTTAATATTTTGGCAGGACACCAAAGGGTTACCTCGATTAGAGTGAAACATCATTTTGTCATCCTAATTGATGTCATTTATTCTGCATATCAGATTATTTGCTATTAATAGCAAATAAACATTGAGATTATATCAACCAAAGATTAAATCACAACCGTTTACTCAGATTTAATCTTAGCCCTTGACTGGTTTATTCAGATCGTATATATACCCCAACTTTTCCGAGATCAAACACTTTTACACTCTGTTTTTCTACAAAACCTCCAGATTATCAAACCCTTCATTTCTTCAAATCCAAAAACCTACAATGGAGTTTCCCAGTTATGCTATGATCAAAAACCTCGCAGAAAATGAAAAACCATATTTCGAGAATTTTATCGCGATGATTGACAACAAGACGACCCTTATTGAAGAAGAGGCCTTGAACATGATTCGAATGGCATGGTTGGACAAACTGGTTAGCAATATACCAGAATTAGAATTGAAACAAGAGGTCTTACAATTCGTGGTCAATCTTAAAGAAGGTGAAGATGGCTCCCTGGTCTCACAGCTATGTTTCGGCACTCAAGCGAAATCCAAGGCCGAAATAGTCTGTACGAAAGAGGTATGCCTATCACTTTAGAACATTAATGACATTTTTTAATTAAGTGATAGAGGGGATGATCTTGCTGTATATATGTCTGGGCAAGAGCAAGATATTTTGGATAGGTTTTCCATTTCTAAGGTTGAGTTGAAAGGGGCTTTAAACAAGAAATGCTTAAAACCTAAGTATAGAGTTCTAATTGATATTGTGGCCAAGTGCATGATGAGCACCTCTGGAAGTCTAGAGCAAGTAAGTCAGAATAAGTTGAGACTTATGGCCGCAATTGAGGACTCACCATGGTGGTGGACTGTATACTTAATCAAAATCAAAAGCTGGAGTATGCTTGGGGAGCATTCACGAAGAATGGGAGAGTTCTATTTGGAACTAAAATTAGCTTTTTGATTGAGACTTTGCCAAGGAAGAATATGTTTCTATTATTTGGAACTGCCTTTTCCCGGAATAGAATCATGTTCAGAAAGCCTAAACACAGAGAAGGAGACCGGCAACTTCTGAAAGTCCGAGCTCGACCGCTCAGGATGAGCCTGAAGAGCAGACTGCTCGAGATGAGCCTGAAGAGCAAACAGAGGAGGTGGAAATTGAGAGCTCTGAATCTAATCAAGACACTCGCACTATTGCTGATGTGACGAAGAAGAAAGGCAAAAAGGTGGTTGAGAAAGTCATTGAGGATCCTGAGAAGAGAAGAAAAGCTCTTGACCTTCTGAAGGTTAAGAGAGAGATAGGTGAGAAAAAGAAGGCTCAGGATGAGCTAAAGAGAAAGACTAAGCGGCTTAGGAAAGTCAGTGAGATGGCTTCAGACGAAAAATCTCCGTTGGACACACTTGTGAAAGCCATTTCACAAGCTGCTGAGAGGGAAGCCGAAAATATCCTGAAGCTGGAAGGGATGAAGATGTGTTTACTGAGGTTCTCAGTACCAGTATTGGGAGTGACCGGATTACAAGAGAGATCTTCACAGGTTCTCAAAAACCTGTTGAAGAAAGCCAAATTCCTATCCCACCCACTCACCCCTCAGAGCCAAAAATTTCCATACCTTCAGAGGCTCAATCTAGCTCTGAAGAGGAGTCACCTGTTCCTGAACTCGGGAAGGGTGAGGCAGAAGAAAGAGAATGGAGAATGAAAGTTGAGCGCTTTATACTGGATAAATTCCCTGAACTGACCAACTATCCTGATCTTCAGGATATGTTTTTCAGACTCAAAACAGCCATGCTAATTGTTAATCAATCCTTCGCCATGATGCTGAAGATAGGCAACTTCTGTTGGAATTTAGAGGCACCTTAAAACACGTAATCACATGCGCAACGGAAATTAAAGTTCACCAACAACGAACAATTAATTGCATACAAATTACAATAATCATAACGAGAAATCTTACAGTAACCCGAGTGCAGATTTCTCTACTATGGTATCCACGTAATCCCTAATTACAGAATTGCACGGATTTGCCAGCGTTGAATCCCGAGACAGATTTGCTAGGAAAATCCAAACTCTAGATTTTATGGAGAAAATATGAAGTAACATTCTTTGTGAATTCCCAAGAGCTTGTATATATAGGGAGGCTTAGCTTATTTCCCAAGCTAGCCCAATTAGAAATATAGAATCCCTAATCTTGAATTAAATTAATTCCTTTTAATTTAATTCCCTAAATATAAATCTATACGGATTTAAATGCCTAATATAAAAATCTCTACGATTTACTTCCATATACATTAAATCCTACAATTATATTCCAAATATAATTATTGGGAATTCTTATTTAATTAAATCCAATTTAATTAAACATTAATAATATTTAATTCCAAATTAATCTGTGGGTCCCGATTAAAACCCATTTTGCGCGTGCGGAAGCGAACATGTCGTGTGATGCATATAAAACAGGGGTGAGGGTAGAGTGATTCCAATTTTTTCGCTTCTAAGAACATGCGTGTTGTTTTGCTTATAAACGAATGCATATGACATGTATAAATATAAAGAAGTAAAGAACACACGATATTTTATAGTGGTTCGGACGAAACCCGTCCTACGTTCACTCTTCCCTTAACACAGGGGAACCTTAACCTACTTTAACCGGCGGGACTTATATCCTTTTCAGGATGGCCGAGATGTTTACCGAGTTCACACTCAAACGGGACTTATCACCCTCACGGGATTGCCGATAGATGTTTACCGAGTTCACACTCAAATGGGACTTATCACCCTTCAAAGGATTGTCGATCGATGTTTACCGAGTTCACACTCAAGCGGGACTTATCACCCTCACGAGATTGCCTATAGATGTTTACCGAGTTCACACTCACCTACAAACTTAACCTAAATTTGAGTTTGGGTAAAGGTTTGTTTGGTTTCCAACTAGGTTGAGATTTTCCCTTATATTTGTTTAGCCTCAATGCTAAGGATGGGAAAATCTTTCTAAGCTTAGGATATTACATTTGTGCTTAGATCTAGGGTAGAACACTCTTGAATATATGCGTGTATTTCTTGCTCTGTGTTCTATGGTGGGAATGCTTGAGTATATAGGATCGGGAGCACAATTCCTTTCAACGTGCCTTGTGTTGAATGCCTTAGTCGTGCTACGATCAGGCTATATTTCAGGACTCGCATCATCTGGCACACGACCTTGGCTGGGAACTGCTGGAACCCATATCTTCTTAGCTCTGTAGCATCGTTTGATACATTCTCCATACTCTTCCACATTCATCCACTCACTTGATAATGAAGGAAGAACTTGTATTTATAGTGTGGATTTGAATGTTACCGTTGGAGAGAATCACATTCAAATCCATACTACTCTATAGCTTTTTGCAGCTTTTCAGGCTTGTCGTCTTCCTCTCATTGGTCCACGTCAGCTGAATCTAACGGCTATATTCTTCAGTTTCTTCTGAGTCTCTAACGGCTATTCTTTAGGATCTTCCGAAGTCTCGGGATCTTGATTCTGTCTCGAGCCTTGAGTTATCGAGCTATCTCGAACCTTGAGTTATCTCGAGCCTTGAGTTATCTCGAGCTATCCGAACCTTCAGTTATCTCGAGCCTTCAAGGTATCTCGAGCCTTCGAGTTTTCTTGAAACTTCTTGAGTCTCAGGTTCTTGATTCAGCAGACTTCTCTTCAGAGGACCTTGTCCGATCGAGCATCCGAGTTCAGCTCTTACGAATTGAGACATCCCGACCTCGGGTCACTTGAACTTCTTGACCCTCGGGTCACTTGACTCGAGCTATCGATTTCTTCTTTCGATCGATCGATTCGGTGATCGAGATCAACATATCTTGAGGATCATCTCAGGATAGCATCAGTCGATTACATCAAAGTTAGCGTATCAGGTTAATCATATCTGATCTCGATCACGTCTGATCTTGATCAGTCTCATCTGCTCTTCTTCATATCTGATCTCGATCACGCCTGATCTTGATCAGTCTCATCTGCTCATCTTCTGATCTGCAACCTTATCTTCTGATTTGCTGGCTTTAGCTTTTCTTCTCTTCTAATTTTGCACAACTCATCAGCTAACTCCGGAACTCATCTAACTCATCTGATCTCGATCATTCTCGTCTGCAGCCTCGTCTGATCTCGATCATCTTCTTCTGATTTCGTGAGTTCCCCCTCAATTTGTTCTCTCGCTCCCCCTTAACTTGTTATCTGTAAAATAGCTTGAATAACACAAGTTGATAATGTTTTTGTATAATTTATCAAAACTAAAATATCCCAACATAATCTATTATTAATTAAATCTCCATAAATTAAATATTAAATCCAATTTAACATTTAATCAACCAACTATAATCCGTAAAAGGGAACTACTTGTTGTGTGACCCATAGGCCCTCATATATCGAACGATTAGTCAAAAATAACGGTCTTAATTGAACCCTAGACAATAAATCAGACATTCTCAATATATGAGGTACGTTGCGAGAAACGTGCAACTACCTGTAACTGAAACATGGGCTATTACAATTTCCTCCTTTCATTCGTGAATACTCGATTAAGTCTTGAACATGATGAAGTATCTATTCAAATAACTTAATCAATTTATCTCTAATCACTAATTGATCATATATGTCACACTTAGCCACAAAGTCTAAGTTGACATGCATCGGTCGATGACTTTGATCCAATTATGATGAGAAGATGAGTATTCTCTCTAAATCCGCATTGAGGAATGAATCATATTCTTGGCTCAACTACCACGCACATGCACTTCGTGATTAACCCAATCCAAGCCATATCTACCCATGAAAGGGTGCAAGCGTCGGTCATGGTCAAAGTTCATCATCCCACACATGTCGTACGTATTGACCTCAAGTCAAAGGAGTATCGCATCGCTCCCACTAACCGAGACACCCGTAGACATATATAGTGGAAATACATCAAAGGGTTTCTCGGATGGGTATACCAATACCTTCTAAGGTATTTGTGCATCCATCATGAGATACCTAGTATCTCGTAGCATGTGAGATCTTACTACACTCTCTAAGAGTATGATGCAGATCGCACACCAATCTCCATTGCATCATCAATATCCCATTCTTGATGATCCTTGATCGGGGCTATTTGAGAATCATGCTTAAGTCATCTGAGTTCTCACAACCTCCATGACAGCAATGACTCATGGGAACATTTGTATGAATAAATGCAAACAATCAAACATAATATTCATACAATTGTATCGCCATACATTAATATTAAATGATCTATAATATTAAAT
The DNA here is from genome assembly GCA_037126765.1 of Stenogyne calaminthoides. Classification (NCBI taxonomy): domain Eukaryota; kingdom Viridiplantae; phylum Streptophyta; class Magnoliopsida; order Lamiales; family Lamiaceae; genus Stenogyne; species Stenogyne calaminthoides. Next base: position 19,178,195 of record JBBCBC010000016.1, on the reverse strand, counting down.
CAAACTGAATATCATCGAGTATTATGTCCTTACAATAGATTGTCTCTAGGACACTAACACTAACAACTTCAGAGGAGAGGAGTTCTGGGCTGAAGAAGTGGCTGAGCTTGATGCTTTTTCAGGCTTGGGTAAGAGAAGACTTAGAATAAAACAAGCTGAGTTTGAAGAGTTGGTCCGGAGGAAAATTGCTGAAAGGAAAGTAGTTGCCCAACCTGAAAGTGCTGATGGGGGTCAGGACAAAGACAAGGAAGACCCATCTCAGGATAAAACTGACAAGGACCTTGCTGAAGGTAGTCAGAAGGATGATGAGGCTGGAGCAACTGCTCAGGGGGAACAAGCTCAGGGAGCACCTGAACTTCAATTAATTACTGTTGAAGAAACCCCTCAGGAGCCTACAACAACTACTACTGAATATGCTGAGGTTGGACTTCAGACTGAAGCTGAAGAAGAAGTCCCAGTTCCTCCACAACCAACAGTTGATCTCACACCTCTAGTTGAGAAGTTGACCAAGTTCGAGCCTATGATTAGACAGATGGCAAAGCTTGAAAGTTTAGTTGGTGAAGTGTCCAAACTTGCTGAGGCACAAACTTCTCAGGGCGAAACCATCAAAGCCCTTAGCACATCTATGGTGACAAGTGCTCAGGTAAATTTACTATCTACTGCTCTTGATAGCAAATTTACTGCCTTTAATGCAAAGATGGATGATGTGGCTAAGGAGATGAAGGAAGAGATGGAGAGACAGTTTGATCTGAGATCAAAAGTGCTTGAGGATTTTCTGAAATCCAAGACTGATGAGATGATCAAATTAGCTGTTGAGGAGATGAGCAATTCTTTGATGGAAAAGATGAAAGCAACCTATGGTGGTCTTGTTGAAGACACCAGTTCTGGGATGAATGTGCTGCAGAGGATTCAGGATGAACATTTCCATGTGGCAGCAGAAGTTCGTTCGATTGGCAGAGAGCAATTACACATGGACAAAACCCTTTCTGAGCTAATTGCTAATTATGATGCAAAAAGGGGAAAGTTATGACAAGTTTGCTGCATTACCGCCATTAGAAAAACAGGTTGAACAATTTCCTACTGAAATAATCCGAGGAAAGAGGAAAGAACCTTCACCCTGAAGCTGCAATGGAGGTAATTGAGCAGAGAGCTAAGAGGCAGAGGAAACAGGAGTCCAGCAAACAAGGTGAAGCCCATGGAATCCTGAAACCTCAGAAGAAGCCTGCTGCATTTATTGAAAAACCTCTGAAGAAGAAGCATCTTGCCAAACAAGTCAGCAGAAAGCCTACTCAGAGGAAGCTTGCTCATGAATTTGAAGAAGATACTGAGAAGGAAAGCACTGAGAAGGATGAGGAATCTGAACTTGATGATCTTTTCAAGGAAGGCTTTGGTGAGTATGATGTCTCCACCAAAAGACTTAACTGGGACTGGCACAACTCAGTGAAGGCAATTGAAGCTGAGAAGAAGAGAAAGGCTGCTACTTCTGTGAGACCAAATCTTTTAAGTCTATCCTGACCTGAACTATATCTGCTGACTATACATGATTCAGATACTTCCTGAATCCTAATAACAATTTGAAACCTGATCCTATACTACCAAGATTGTCCTGAAACATGTCATACTCAGGGGTTTTGGGATCTAATCAAAATTTCTATTAAATTCATCTCCCAACAATTTCCCCCTTTATGATGATGCCAAAACCATCTTGTTACAAGCTTGCAAATAGAAATAAACCTATCATCTATTCAGGTTTCAATTCATAAAGCAAGTAAAAACAAGTAAAAGGCAACCATCAAACAATTTGTAAGATAATGAGAAATTATATTTTGATCAACAGAAAATCAGTAGAGTTTTTCATTTAGGCTCAAAAACCAAAAAGTACAAGTTACATTGGTTTTAAAAAAAACTACTGAAACAGAAGGAACAAGATAATCAATCTTCATCTGTTTCAATCTCATCTGTTCGTGGCTTCAGATTGAACATCCCATAGTATCTTTCCTTCAGCTCTTCTCTCTTCTGGATGGCCTGAGCATCACTCCCTGTCAGCTCCAGATATTCAGCCTGATCCACAAAATCTGTCTGGATGAAATCATAGTTGATCATCCCGTTCTTGTATTACGGTGGAGGATACATGATTTGACCAGGAGCCTTCAGCTGATAACCCATAGTATCAAACAAATCAAACCATTTCTGGCATATATCAGTGAAGTTCTGCAGTATGTAGGCAATGAATGCTTCATCTCTATCAGTGTTGGGCTTGGACCAAGTCTGCAATACATCATAATTGAATACAAACTCCCTCTTGGCCGTTTCCCATCTGTCATTCAGCTCAATGGGCATCCATTTGTCCACATGAGGCCACATTCTCTTCCTTTGCTTGGTGCCTCTCCTCCTGCGAATTATCCTTCGAAAGCATCCCAGCTTCTCTTTGCTTCCTCCCTCTCCTTTCTGATCATTTCTGTTATATAAAAAAATTATCATCATTATGCATAAAAACTATCAGTGTTATGCACAGAAACTATCATTGTTTACAAAATAAAATATTTTTTTATATAATAGTGATAATTTTTGTGCATAATAGTGATAGAGTTTATGTATAGACCTAATTTACAAGATGTTTACTCAAAAGTTATTTACAATTCGAAATTATAAACTATTTTTTACAATAATTTGAAAGTTTGGTATATTTTCTTCAAAAATCATAAGTTAATTTGAACCTTAAAATGCAATTAGTGATAAAAGATAAATCCAATTTTATTATTTGTGTTTGTTTAAGTGTAGAGATTTAGCAAATTAATATTATATTAAAATCAAAGTGCATAAAAATCAGGAAAATATTAATAAGCCAAGTTGAAAAACAAAAAATTGGCTTCGCCCAAACTCGAACTGGAGACTTTAGTGTGTTAGACTGACGTGATAACCAACTACACCACGAAACCTCTTTGTTGTTTCCAGTCTATATTTTAAATATATTGAATGTCATGTACTTTTAAATTTGAATTAATAGTAAATAAATTGACAAACTTTATCATTTATTTGATCTTATCGTTTCCATAAATTTAGAAAGAAGACTTTGTAACAATATACTTAATTTAAATAAGTCACACAATGAGACTTGCATACCTCGAATCATAGGAGAATTTTTCAAGAGAAAGACTCAAAATCTTTAATAAGTTAAGATTAGCAATAATAATAAACTTTGTGGTTTATCGAGTATAATATTATGATCCAACAATTATATACGACTAATTATGCATATACTTGATTTAAACTTAAAAGAGAACAGTTTAGTGAGATATTTTCCCTAGTTTTGAATATCATCATACACATGAATGGCAATAAGTAGCCAATTTTTGGTACACAAATATTCTCCTAGCTAGGCGGGCCCCACTCTTTGTATATAAATACAACACCTCAACAACAATAATACCATCTTGTTTTGGCATTCGGTTAATTTTGCAATTTCTTGAGCTGCAAAATAAAGAAAAAGCAAAGGAGAAGCTCTCTCTTTCTCGAGTTTCTTAACTTCGCAGCTCAAGAAAATGGGTCGATGGATCAAGCCTGAGGTAGTTTTTCCTAACTTTTGCTTAATTTGAAAACAAAATAAATAAGGGACAAATTATTTGTTACCCTAAATTGAATGTTTAAACTCTGTTTTGCTCTATGTTAAAAGAAAATAAAAAATTAATTTTTATTTTTTTTATGACACAAGCATTTACCATTACTAAATTAATTATCATCCCACCTGTTAGGCCGTGCATGGGCCGAGCGACCACTTTTGATACCCATGCGCAACCGACCCGGACGCTATTCAAGCGCGATCGATACGCGATCGCCCTAAGGATAAATATATTATAAAAAGGGGGGAAATACATGAAGAAAAAAAAGGAGTTTGTTCATTTTGAGCATTATTTTTCTCAATAAATAATGCTCATTGATGCATGTATGTTTGTAAATTGCAGGTATATCCACTTTTTTGGAGCGGTGGGAACAGTGGTGGGTCTAATGGCCATGCAGCTAGTAAGAAATATCACCCATAATCCTGAAGTCAGGTATATAAATAACTAGTGTCCATGTTTATATATCTATTATTGCATAATAACGACGTATGTAACATTTCTAGTACACCTTTTATACGAAATATGCACCGAGTGGTGTAATTAAAACAAAATCCTATATGGAGCCAATTCAGACAAACTCATTTTTTATTAATTAAGTCTCACAGAAGCACTTTTTTTTCCCTCAAATCAAGGTCTGATTTAAAGTTCTCTTTAATTGAAAAAGTTATGATGGATATATTCATTTTATAAATTAAAGTTTGAATGAGAAAAAAAATTGTCATAACATTGGATTGAGAATAAAAATTAAATCATATTCAATTCTTAAATTCTGGTTAAAAATAAAAAAAAGTGTCTCGAATTGAGAGGTTTCTAAATTGAATGCTCGAGGCTTGTATAACTTGAGCTTGTTCTGCCCTATTATAATTGATTATAGATCATTCATAAGGCCATAAAGACAACATTATTTTAATTTAACACTTAAAATGTAAGGAGTCAGTGTCATGCATGGGACAGATTGAGCTATTTGAGTCATGTATTTTTTTTAAAAACATTATTGGAGTGAGACCACATATATAAACACATAAATCATATAACATGGTAAGTGAGATTTCAACTCATATAAATTTTTGGACGCTAATTTCAACATTTTGAGTGGTGCACGACTGTTTTGTTATTAATAAAATTATTTATTAATGGGGAAAAAGCTCTAAGGTACAAAGTGGAAGAACAAAAAGCTCTAAGGTACAAGTGCAATTTTTTTGTGACTCTCAGGTACAAAGTTCAATTTTTTTTCCAAACAAAGTATAATTTTTTTTGTACCTTAAAATCACTAAAAATTACATTTGTACCTTAGAGTCGCTGTTTCCTGTTTTTTGTACATCAGAGTCATTAATTCTTTATTAATTAATAAAGTCCATTATATCATTAAAAGTAATATAGAAAAAATATCGAATCACCCTTCCTAGGATAACCGATAAATTTTTGACGTGTGAATAATGGCAGGGTAACAAAAGAGAATAGAAGTGCTGGTGTGCTTAATAATTTTGCAGAAGGCGAAAAATACGCGGAACATGGTTTGAGGAAATAAGTCCGTGGGAGGACCCCACAGGTCATGCCTTCCATCAATGGCTACTTTTCTGATCCTAACTCTAAGTAAGACGACATAGTATAGATACACTCCCTATATATATATTATATATGTGCCATCACAAGATTCTATATTATTTTCAGTTATGCAATTAGATTTTAGATATACAATCAATGTAGGGAACTATAGAGGGCACTAACCCTATTGCTCTTTCCGTAGCAAGCAATTATATATAATGTATGTCTAGTTTTCAATCTGAATTATACTAGTGAAATCTCTAATTCTTTAATGAAAAATTTAATTCACAATCTGAATTAATAGAACAAATCCCCTATATTAGTTTTTTTTTTATCGGACAAAGTTAGTTGTTAGTTGTCAGTAGTTAGTACACCAAGCATCCAAACACTCCACGAATTCACCAATCCATCTTACAACTCCCATAACTCCAATTTGTTCCCAAAGAGAATCGAACCTGGGTCTCCCACTCAATTGAGGAGCCTAGTGGCCAGGTGGGCTAAGCCACCTGGTTAAATCCCTTATATTACTAATAGGGAGTTTTTCTTGATGATGTGTCAACTCTACATTGATTTAATCTATGTGTCATTTTAGGAGAAGTTTAGTGTACATGTCATTAATAATAAATCCTACATGTCACTAAAAATAAATCTTATGTGTACTTCTATTTTTGTATATCCTAAACAATTCCCTATATATTCCTCTATATACTAATAGGAAGTTTTTTTTTCCTTGATGTGTCAACTTCATGCTAATTTAACATGTGTGTCATTCAATGAGAAATTTGAGTACACATGTCATTTTGATGTGTTATTTTTATAAAATGTGTAATTTATATTTTATTTAATTATATAATATTATTCATTTATCTTTTTTTTGGTAATTTTTGTTTGACTTAAATAAAATATTCATTCTAAATTATATTTTATCTTAATAAATAATTTTATTTTATAATTGCTCTTATATATATCTTAACATAATTTATGTGGCAAAAATATTTTATATTATAATTAATTCACTTTTTTTTTTAATTATTACATGTTAATTAATTTATTAGTCTTTTCTTAGTCGATATTTTTGTTTTGATTTGTAGGTTTCAACTTCATATTAACATGGATAAATAATATTTGACACAATAATCTTATTCAAAGGTTTAAGAAAATTTATTAATATACACCTTAAAAAATTATTAATTCATATTTAGTGCATTTATGCACATATTTATATTTTTAATTATTAAATATATTATTTATTGAAAATATTGCAATTTTTAATTAGAAAACCGCGTAACACGCAGGGCATTAAAGTAGTTAGATATGAATCAATCTCACAATTCTAATGTAGTTGAATTGTTAGATTGATTCATATCTAATTTGTTCTATTAATCACATACTTACATACTAAGATTTAAATAAAATATGATGAATTGTGTTTCGTTTCGTGTATGCCAAATAGTATTACAAGAAAAAAAAAACATAGTTTACTCAAGAAAAAAATAGAGTACGTGGATTACATTGTACGTTGGGCATATGATCAAAATCTTCTTTAGAAATTTTGAACAGTCCATATTGAAAACTAGAGCTCAATAACACAATTACATAATGCACGTTCAAATTGAAAAATATTGGAGTTTGTGTTGCTCCTAAGCTTAGTGATCATGGTGTTGAGGCTACCTAATTTATGTTCATGACAAATGAGAATTCAAATAGAAGATTTTGGCGGTGTCGTTTTTATAAGGTGATAAGCACTAGATTATTTCTCAATTTTTGATACTCCTTCTACCACCAAAAGTATGACTTGAGGATTGAAACAGGTTTTACGGAAACGTAGATTAAGTCCATTTACGAATAATATAATTGATTGTGAGTAAAGTATAACGATAACTTGAGTAATTAAGTGATTGTTGGACAATGAAGATAAAAAAACTCAAATGTAACATTTTTAAGTGTTACAACAAAGTGTTACATTTGAACACTTTAGGTAACAAGTGTTACTTAATTTATAAAAAGTGATGCTTTAGACTTTAGGCTGTACGAGCAAGTGCGATGCCATCAAAAGTGTTATCTATTAGCTATAGTAACACATTATAGATTATAAATAACATTTTTAAGGTGTTACATAATGCCACTTATGTTGTAGTGCCATAAACTTAATTAATCTATCTACCTTTAACAAAAAACTTGTTTTCAGCTCTCTAAGCGTACTTTTGGGGGACAAAAGAAGTATCATTTTTTAATGGAGAAGAATTTCTGCATTTGCGATTAATCGCCCAATCGGTAGAGTACCTAACTTTTAATTTGGAGTAATTTTACAAAGGTGAACCAACGTTATTTTGGAGTCACTTTACAAAGGTGAATCAACATTTTCTTTAAAAATATTAGATGAGTTTTAGCTAGGTAGATGATGAGATGGTAATTAGTCTTTTCCAGCTAGGACGTAGAACGTCACATACGGACAGGAGGTGTTCTGCCCGTGAGCTCGATTTGCAAAAGATTGTCAAAATTGATTTTTATTTACCAAAATTTAAAGGTTGAAATTAAATTGTAATTTTCGAAAAAGTCGTGATTTTTTTGCAATTAAACCTACAAGAAAACAAATTCTAACTAAATACATGTGATGGCTATAAACTAATATAAATCAATATCCATTTCTTTGAAAAATGTTAAAGCGTCATATGTCCAAATTATGTTATGTGTCACTGTGAAACCACATCATTCATGCAAATATACTTCATTGAAAATTAGTTTATTTTGATGACAACACAAACACAAAGTAAAAATAATCACAAGAAAATGGGTCACAAATACTATGGCTTTTGTCCTTATTGAAATTGGGTCAAAGAGTTACTTGATGCCTCTCACTCAGTATATTCCCAAATATTTTGTCTGTTCACTTTAAAAATAAGACACAGATATATATGCACAAATACAAATACTTTTGTATAATTTAGTATTTTTGTATTAAAAGTTAAAACCAGTCTTTCTTCCTAGTTTATCCTTATTATTTGCAACAAAACAGCCAGTTGGAGCAATTCGAACGCTTTTACTAAAAAATACACACTATTTACTATTTTAATTGAATAATTACATAATGTAGATTATATACAGAAAACATTATTTTCCAAAGCATCACATATTCTGGTTGGTTCTTGTATGTATTCTTATTCAAAGAGCAATAACAGCAGCAATTCCAAAATAGGTGAAGCTAAGATTTAACATAAAGACCCTGTACCAACTGGTTAATAAAGAGGCCGTTGCCAATTTTCCGAGGCGTAAAACAATTGAGCCTGTTGGGATTGAAAAAACATGGCCACTCGCGCATGTTTAGATTACAATATGTTAGCTTGTGATTTCTTAGGCTAAAACTAAACATTTAGTAGAACATCATTTATACATATATCTCCTAAAACCCTGCCTAAATATGTTCTGAATATGATCAATTAATGTCCAAAAATGTGGTCTACTCAAAGTTGTTATTTGTAGATGATCTTCTCAAATATTCTCGTAGCAAACTAGAGAAGGCCGAGTTACTATCTCGTAGCAACTCAGTTGGCGAGTCGTACTCCACAACCTTACCTGTGCACAACACGACACATGAATGCATTATATTTTATTTTATTTCCAGATGATAATAAGTAAGACAAGAAATTAATTTTACCTTGAGCGAGGAGCAGAACCAAATCATTGTCGACTAATGTAGGTATACGATGGGCTACCGTTATTACTGTGCAATCGTTAGTTTCGCCTCTTATCGTTCTTTGTATCAAGTTATCTGTTGCTGTATCTACTGAAGCCGTGGCCTCGTCTAGGACCAGTATCCGTCTCCTCTGTAACAACACTCTAGCTAAGCATACAAGCTGCCTTTGTCCCAGACTCCAATTCTCTCCATCTTCAGCAACTGCACCAATTTTACCAACATCTCAACATAACTTATACTCTAAAGTAAAAACAACTAATACTGTTCAGTGAAAGCAACTAATACTACTCGGGGAAAACAGCTAATACACGACTTTGTCAAAATTAATAATACTAATACTAAGCATTTGTCGAAACGAATACAGACCTGGTGCGTCTAGTAACCTCTCATCTTGCTTCACGTTTTCAGCGACGTGGCATTTGTGTAAAACCTGCCACATTGCACGGACAATATATTAGTCATGGGTTCCTTGAAATATATATATATATATATATATATATATATATATATATATATATGACTCACCTCCCATATCTCATGATCTGAGTGCTCTTGTAGAGGATCAATATTTGTCCTCAAGGTTCCTTGAAACAAAATCGGATCTTGAGGAATTATACTCAACCTCGATCTCAGATCCTGTAGGCCTATCTTCGAAATGTCAATTCCATCAATCACGATACGTCCCTGAGAAGGCTCCACTACTCTGAAGAGAGCTTGTATTAGAGTAGACTTCCCACTTCCAGTTCTTCCAACAACCCCGATTTTCTTTTTACCAGGAAAAGTGCAAGTTATTCCTCTGAGGACATTGGGGAGAAGAGGGTTGTACTGTACATGGAGATTTTCAATGTCGATTCTTCCATCATGCGGCCAATCTTTCTCGGGTCTGTTATCTTCGATAATCAAACGAGCTTCACTCCGTAAGCGGGTGAACTGAAGGATCCTCTCCACACATATCATTTTGTTTTCTACGTTGCATAGGTTCCATATCACCCATGCTTGGAGTACGTTTAGGTTCAAGCCGTAAGTAGCTGCTAGTCCTGCCAAGCCTGTAATCAAACACATACCTATATCACTCAATAAACCATGGTTAATTAAATTTGATTATTTCTTCATGCTAATTTGTCATCAATATTATGAGAGCAAAAGTTTGGTGGTTCATAACAACTAATACTTTTCAGTGAAAACAACTAATACCTTTTAGTAAAACAAATAATACCATTTAAAAAAGCACTTATATCACTCAATAAACACATATCTTATATCACTCAATAAACCATGGGTAATTAAATTTGATTATTTCTTCATGCTAATTTGTCATCGATATTATGAGAGCAAAACTTGGGTGGTTCATAATAACTAATACTTTTCAGTGAAACCAACTAATACCTTTTAGTAAAACAACTAATACCATTTAAAAATGCACTTGAATTGCATGGTGCATAGAAGGATGGTGAAGTGCTTACTGGGATCAATGGCAGATCTAGGAAGGCTAACCAGGATGAGGAGGAGGAAGAAGAAGACGAGGTTGAAGAGGAAGTTGACACGAACGCAGAGCCATTCCATTGTGCCATAGTTGTAAAAAGATACGCGAGAGTAATCGTCTATGAGACTGACACTTCTTTTCCAAAACCGGTCTTCCTGATTGAAGCTCCGTATTACTGTGGCTCCAGCTATCGATTCTGAAAAGTGATGGAGAATTGGAGCTTGATGAGTTGGAACCATTCTTGCTAATTCTCTTGCACTCCTGATGTAGTATGCCTGCACTCAACAATCATTAATTACTATATTTCAGAATATCCCTTCCTTTTTTAGGGTTATTTACTAACTTCATTTTATTAGACATAAAAAGGAGAGTGGATTTAGAAAAGAAAAGATTGATGGTAATGTTACCTGATACAAAATGGAGATGATGAAAACGACGAGGAAGAGGAAGAAGACCTGCCAGGCAACCTGGGACATAAGCACAATGATGCTTAATAGCTGAATTAGTGCAAACACCAGTCCAGCTAACCTGTACGGAATATCCGTATCTATTACGCTCTGATCTGTAGAAGACTGTACGATCCACAACAGAAATTTAGAACCAAAAAAAAAAAAGAGCGGAAAAATAATAAATCGAAATGACTTGGATTTTTTACTAACCCGATTAAGAATTCTGCTTGAAGGGGTGTTGTCGAAGAAGGACAAAGGTGCACGAAAGACGGATGTCATCATTCCAAGGAAGAGACGCTGAGCAGTGGCAATAGCAATAGTTGAGAGCAGAATTGCTCTTCCCAAAATAAAGAAGGAGCTTCCGCCAGAAAGTAAAGCAAATATCCCGATCAACTGCTCTTTCGTAATTCTTTCTTCTCTTTCCGATCCCCACGCTATCCAATAATTGCTTGCCATCTGTAACAACTGGAAAAAGACCTGACACAGTAGGATGATAGGAACAAGACCTCCTTTGTACGCAGACGTGACAAAAGTTGCATACACATGCCATTTTACCCTCCCACTTTCCGTTTCTTCGTGTAGGCATTTCGTCGAACTCCTGCTGCTGCTGCTAAGGTCTACGTAATTTACTTCACTTAATTCTACGCGTGAAATCTGGTGATGACTCTGAGGTATGCACGTAGACGTTGGAGTGTTCACTTGATGTAAAGATCGACTGTGGGCTTCCATTTGTTTCATTAGCTCTCCATCAGGATTTGAAACTAAATCTTCGTACTTTCCTGATTCAACGATTCTGCCATCTTTCATAACCTGTACAAAATTTGCATCACTGTAAGAAAATAACCTGTACAAAGTTCAGCTCTACGATTACTTGAATCTGTATATATAACTTACCAATACAACATCAGAAGTATCTAAGAATTCCAACTGATGAGTAACATAGACGACAGTCTTATCACACAAGAGTTGCATCAAACATTTCTGCATCGAAACAAGGACTTAATCATTCACGTGAAAGCAAGTCATGTTTATATATTTATAGAATGATATTAAGTTAAAAATTTCTTACCGTGAACATATGAGCTCCAGTATGTGCATCAACAGCGCTAAAAGGATCGTCGAGCAAATATATATCGGAGTTGCTATAGAGTGCCCTTGCCATTTGAATTCTTTGTTTCTGCCCGCCGCTTAAGTTGAGCCCTCTTTCCCCCACAACACATAAATCTCCATCGGCCCACATTGCGATATCTTGATTCAGTGCACATGCTTCCACCACATCTTCGTAGAAAGCTTGATTCATTTCCTTGCCAAACAAGACATTATCCCGAACGGTTCCTGTTTGTATCCAAGCACTCTGAAGCACGAAGGCCTTTGACCCGTTAGTCTTGATACTAGACCCGGATATTCTAGGTAGCTCACCGAGTATACTGCAAAGCAAACTTGTTTTACCAGAGCCAACTGAACCACAAATCGCCACCTTATTTCCTTTCATGACTCTGAGTTTATCAGTTATCTTAATGGTGGGTTTCTTTGCATTTCTATTCCGCCATGCATATTCTCCAGCTTCAATCTCGATGGCCACGCCTGGTGCAGTCGGAGAATGATTTTGCACCAATCTCGTCTGATCTTCTTCCATGAGAAAACTTTGAATTCGGTCAATCGAGACTTTAGTTTGAGCAATTATAGAGAAAAGCTCAGGCAGATTGTAGATTGGTTCTTGAAGAATTCTGAAAGTGGCTAAAGCTGAGAGAACTGTGGCTGATTTTAATGGCGTTCCCAACACCACACAAACACCAAAAGTAACAACTGAAACGAGCGTGGGAGAAGCCCAGAAAAGAAAAGCAGCAGCAGACCGAGTGTAGAGGTATTTCTTAAGCCACCCTCTTTCAGTTTCCCTAAACTTGAGCAGTTTTTTCAGAAAAGTAGACTCCCATGAAAGCAGCTTCAAGACTCTCATGCTCTTTAAGGTCTCGGAAGTAGCTTTTATACGCTTGTCCTTCTCTTCCATTATCTTCGTATGAAGCCTTTCTTGGAGATTAGCAAGTGGGGTGTTGCTTATCATTACAAATACTGTGGTTAAAAGAGCAGCAACAGAGGGAGCAGCTCCTAAGTTCCTGTACAATATAAGTAGAGCGAAAATAACCTGAATGGGAAGCAACCAAATGCCGTGGAAATGCCAACAGAATTCTTCAATTCTCTCAACATCAACACTGATGTAGTTAATGATTATACCGCTACTTGTACCACCATTTTTAATGGCCAAAGATTTTTTGTAAATCAATGCCATCAAAGCCGCTCTAACCCTGATGCCAATACGATGAGCTCCAAAGTACCACTGCCTCTGAGATAGTGACTCCACGTTCTTCGCGGTGAAGAAGATCAACGCGAGAGTTAGACCATGGTACCATGAATTTTCAGTTTTTGTTGACAGAAAGTTGACAAAACTCGTAATTAGCAGTGGACCGACGTAAGAGGCAATTGTATTGGTCCCTGAAAGCATCATTGGAAATTCAGAAAATCAAGAATTTGAAATATAGCAAATTGTCATCTTACATCAGAGTAGGCAAAATTTTGAGAAGTTGTGTGAATTAACTAATAAAGTCAATATAACAGAAGTTTTAACAATTGAAATGAGCTTAGTAACAAGTCGTTTGAGTTTCGTTGGTGGTTTAAGGGTAAGCAACAATTATGAAAAAAGAATACAATTGCAATTTATCATATCATCACAATAATAAGTTGTTTCAAAAGTTCCAAATATGAAACTGAAATATTATACTACACATTCTTCCTGTATCAAAGTCATATCAATGATATAAACCACTAATTCATTCATACAAAGTAGTACTACTTTGAAAAGAAAAAACAGAAATACCTGCAAAAACTGCATTTTTGGCCAATGGTGTCCGTATCGCGTCGAATATGGCATTCGGAAGGGAGGAAGCCTGAGTTTTCTGCTCTCTGAGAAACTCTTCAAGCAATAAAGAAGCTTCTTCTGCTGTTTCTGTTTGAGGAATTGGCGGGACATCTTCGAATTGAAGTTTATCTTGATGGCCCTTTGAAAAGAGAGGATTCAGCCACCTGAATGTGATGTGCCCCCAAACTCCAGCGCTGGAAAATGGATCACTCCCACCTCCCAAATCGTCATCCAATTGGTTCGCAAGTAACGGCTTTGTGAAGCCACTCATTTGCTCGTCGTTATTGGCTCGTAGAGCGTTGATAAACAGCAGCAAAGACAACGGAAGAGCAGCGAAATCAATAACGTTAGATTTCGGAAGAAATTTCTGCAAATCCACAAAGAATTCGCGACGATGGAGGAGATAAAACACCACTCGAACCAAATCACAAGAGCTGGAAAACCACCACCATACAAGCAGAAGTAATGGCCATCTTTTCTGCTCAAAACTCACTGAATTAACTGCCACCATGCATGCAAAAAACCAAACCATGGATGAGAAAACAGCATCAATCGACACGATTTTGTATACCCACAACTCACCAAGAAAGTATCCTAAATAAGATAAGCTGATTACAAAATTCAATGAAATGGTAATCTTAGGGGAAAGGGGTGAATGTGAAGCCTCTCTCTCATCACCCTTCTCTCTCCTCATCCTCAAACCACCCCACAGAATCCGTACAACAAACAGCAAGCAAAACCCAACATCCACAAATTTCAAATTAATACCCATTAACAAATTCAAACTCATAACTCAACCAATCTATCAGAAAACCTCAAACATGAACAGAAATTGCACATTAATCAATATTCCTGCCCTAGAAACAGCCCCAACACTAAATACACAACACCAAATATAAAAATCAAAATTTGCAGCTACAACAATTCCATTGAAAATATATATATATAATAATAATTAATTACATAAGACAAAGTGAGACATACTATAATGCTGGAGATATTATCCATAACTGGATTAAAAGTAGAAATCACGTGGGCAGTTCAAGGTTGGTGAAACAGGGGAAAGGAATCTAAGCTTTAAGACTGGTGGACTAATGGCCGACTACAATGTACATCTTTTCTATGATTATTATCAATTATAAATATATAGAATTCCATGTCCTAATTTCTGACTTTTCTTAAATCCAAAAAATTAAAGAATGGGACCAGAATCTGAACAGTGCGGTTTGGATTTTTGGTTTTTTATTCAAGTGGCTATTCTAAAGTCTAGTGTCAATTTTCTGCAGAGAAAGAATGTCATCATGCATGTCTTCATTCCACAGCATTTTCTGTATCTATATCTGTATCTATATGTGTATATATACTGTATACATCAGCTAAAAAACACATAAAAAACTCGGTTCTTATCCTTATACAGCGGATATATACGACAGAAACATCTGATAATAGCAATTGTATACATAAGTATAGCAGAAATAGTAAATAATGAGTGTAAAATTGAGGAATTTTATCTTACCGCCCCTTCTTCAATTCGTCTCGAGTGAGACTGCAATGCGTCATATCTATATATACAGTATGAATTTGGGTAAAATTGGGGATACAATTTCCTAATCCATTTTATTTCTTTTTTTGTAAAGTGTATATTTTATTGCCTTTAATACTATACTTGACAAGTGTAATAAAGCAGAATTATAGATTGATATTAATTGCACTTGTCAAATAAAAAAAAAAAAAACTCCCTTCATTCTATTTTTTATTATCCATTTATTGTATACACAGAGATTAAGAAAAAATTGAGATAATATTATTAAATGGTATAAAATGAGTTTGATTGAGTGAAATAATATGATTTAATGGTGTAAAGTGAGTTTGGTGGAGAGAATAATATTAAATAGTATTTGAATGTTGTCTAATTGTCTTATTTGAAAATAGATAAACAAAATTAGGACAACTATTTATAAAAAAATGGATAATAAAAATCAGGATGGGGAGTATTGATTTAGATTGGATTTTGATTGTGACTGATTCTCTCCAAATTTATGAATTGGATTGAGCTTTCTGTAGAAAAAAATAAGTATTTAGTTGAATTATAAACTAACATTAATAATACTTGTCAAATAAATGGAAAAAAAATAATTTAGATAGAGATTGATTCTGACAAAATTTGAATTGGATTGAGCTTTGTAGAATTGAATAAATATTTTTTTTTAATTAACGAAATCTATAAGAATATGCTATCGCAAAACTAACGCTATTTTATTTATTGGGAGAAACTATTTTAGGAAATTATAACTATTCATAAATGCATTGAAATTAAAAGAGACGTTATCCAGTAAAGTTGTCTCACTTTACCTTTCAAAAAAAAGTTGTCACCCTTTCCCAATTTTTTTTTGTTTTAAAAATCTTATAAACTAAAACATCTTATAAGTTATTTTAAAAGCTTATAAAATTTATTTTTTAAGTAGCTTATAAATTATTAAAGTGTTTAGGTAATAAAGCTTATAAGTTTTTTAATAATTTAAAAAAGGAAAAATATCAATTCAGGACCTGAAAGATGACAAAACTATCAATTTAAGGCCTTAAAGATCTTTCCTATCGATTTAAGGCCTAGAAGATAGAAAACTATCGATTCAGGGTCTGAAAGATAAAAACTATCAATTTGAGGCTCACACATTTTAAGGTCATGTTTGACACTTATATTTCATATCTTTATTTCATGGTCTTATTTTTTTTATTTTTAGGGGTTACGGTTTAAGGTTTACGGTTCAGGGGGGTTTAGGGTTCATGGTTCAAGGTTTATGGTTCATGGTTTAGGGTTTAGGGTTTAGTGTTCAGGGTTTAGGGTTTTAGTGTCAAACATGGCCTTAAAATTTATAAGTCTCGAATTGATAGTTTCTATCTTTCAGGCCCTGGATTGATAGTTTTCTATCTTCCAAGCCTTGAATCGATAGAAAAAATCTTTCAGGTCTTAAATGATAGTTTTACCATCTTTTAGGCCCTGAATTGATAAAACTCCTTTAAAAAATATATTTTTAACTTAAATATAATACTCAATCCGTCCCGAAATTGTATATATTATTTTTTGGTGAGGGTTAAATGATAAAGTAATGACATATTGTAAAAAGAGAATAAAGTTGACTTTAGTGTGGGAAAAAAATGATATTATGTGTAAATTTTAGATGTAGTGAGGGTAGAGTTTAAAGTGATGTAATTGCTTTATTTTCTTTTTTAGAAAATGCCAACGAATTTGGGCAGATCTTTTTGGCAAATGTGCCAACGATTCCAGGAAGGAGGTAGTATATATAAATAATTATTTTTTATTGTTGTATATTGTTGGGAGATGAATTTATTAAAGATTTTGATTAGATCTCAAAACCCCTAAGTATGACATGTATCAGGTCATCTTGGTAGTAAGGATCAAGTTTCAATAGGTACTAAGACTCAGGATTATCTGCACCTTGTATAGTCAGCAGATATAGATCAGGGGTAAATAGGTATGTTAGAATTTGCCTGAAAAACTCAGTAGTTCCCGAGGAACTCAGAAGAATCCTGAAGACTAAAAAAACCCTAGAACTAAGACCAAAGATCCTGAATATTGTTTTGTACTGACCCAAAAGACCCTGAACAAGTCATTTCTAGTTGAATAGTGTTTTGTTCATTCTTAGTACAAAAAAAGAGAATATTATACATTCGTGGACATTAAGGAACATATCAGTTCAGTGTGGTTGACCTAAAAAGAGCAGTTTTATTTGTCTCTAAAGACTTCGACCAATGAGGAGGCAACAACAGTACTTTACTGACACTGAAAGCGACATATCTCTGAAGAAATGTCAGGGCTGATATCTTCCAGTTCACAATAGTGTTTTGTTCATTCTTAGTACAAACAAAGAGAATGTTATACATTTGTGGACATTAAGGAACATATCAGTTCAGTGTGGTTGACCTAAAAAGAGTCGTTTTTGTTTGTCTCTGTTCAAAGGAAGACTTCGACCAATGAGGAGGCAACAACATCGTACTTTACTGACACTGAAAGTGACACATCTCTGAAGAAATGTCAGGGCAGATATCTTCCAGTTCACAGAAGTTGGTGATTGGCTACGTGGTTGTATATTACCTAAATCATGCAAGGGTGTGTTCAAACCCTAAAAATAGTCGTTCATCAATAACCAAAAGAGGAAACCCCTTGAAGCTATCTCTCCAACGGATAGTTTTTCAAGAGTGGACTCTAGAGAGTTGGCTATAAATACCAAGGCCTTGCACACAACCAAGGTTAGGGGAAATCAAAGCAACTCCAGAGCTCATTCGTATTCAGTTTACATTGTGAAGCACTCGAAACCCTTAGAATTTCCCAAATGTTTCATCTTTGAAGAGAGCTCATTTACTAAGCCTAGATTCAAAGTATATTCAAAGCTTAGTTAGAGATATCCTAGCCTTTTACCTTGTGTTTATTGTAAAAGGATATCTCACCTTAGTTGGAAACCAACCAAAACCCAAACCCTTTTATTAGGTAGTTTGAGTGTGTAGTTGTTGGAGAGTGAGAGTTGTAAAGAGTGAGTAAGTTGCAGGTGTTCAGCTTGAAAGCTGTAGAGAAGAAGTTAGTAAGCTGCTTGTGTTCAGTCTGAAAACTTGTGTGTGTTGAGTTAGAAAGTTGCAATAATTCAGCCTGAAAACTCATTGTGGAAAGTTAGTAAGCTGCTGAGTTAAGTCTGAAAGCTTAAGGTAGTAGTAGTAGTAGTGTGTTAAGAAATTTTTCTGAGGATCAGAGAGAGTGGACGTAGGAGCTTGAGTCTCTAAACCACTATAACTTGTTGTGTTGCTTGCTTTCTGTTTTACATTTTATCTTGTTGCATATTTTTCACTGAAAGCATACTCAGTTTTCTAATATTCAGTTGGAATCAATCCACTGAAGTTGCATTAAGTTGATCACAACCTTATGTTAGTGTTAGTGTCCTAGAGACAATCCTTTGTAAGGATATAATACTCAGATAATATTCAGTATTGATTTAATATTATTATTTGTTTAATATTAAATATATGGCATTGCACTAATTAGAATATTATGTTTGATTATTTTCATCTATTCTTATCAGTGTTCCCTTGAGTCATTGTTGTCATTGAGTGTGTGAGAACTCAGATGACTTAAGCATGATTCGCAAATAGCCCCAATCGAGGATCATCACGAATGGGATATTGATGATGCAATGGAGATTGGTGTGCGATCTGCATCATACTCTTAGAGAGTGTAGTAAGATCTCACTTGCTATGAGATACTAGGTATCTCATGATGGATGCACAAATACCTTAGAGGGTATTGGTATACCCATCCGAGAAACCATTTGATGTAGTTCCACTATATGTGTCTACGTGTGTCTCGGTTAGTGGGAGCAATGCGATACTCCTTTGACTTGAGGTCAATACGCACGACATGTGTGGAGTGATGAACTTTGACCATGACCGATGCTTGCACCCTTCCATGGGTAGATATGGCTTGGATTGGGTTAATCACGAAGTGCATGTGCGTGGTAGTTGAGCCAAGAAAAGGATTCATTCCTCAAAGTGGATTTAGAGAGGATACTCACCTTCTCATCATAATTGGATCAAAGTCATTGGCCAATGCACTCAACTTCGACTTTGTGGCCAAGTGTGACATAAGTGATCAATTAGTGATTGGAGATAAAGTGATTAAGTTATTTGAATAGACACTTCATCATGTTCAAGACTAATCGAGTATTCGTGAATGGAATGAGGAAATCATAATAGCCCACGTTACAGTTACAGGTAGTTGCATGTTTCTTGCAACATACCTCATATATTGAGAATGTCTGATTTATTAACCAGGGTTCAATTAAGACCGTTAGTTTGACTAATCACTCGGTATATGAGGGCTCATATATTCCAATTAAGACGATTTATTGGAATATAATTGTAGGATTTGATGTATATGGAAATAAATCGTAGAGATTTTCATATAAGGCATTTAAATCCGTAAAGATTTATATTTAGGGAATTAAATTAAAAGGAATTAATTTAATTCAAGATTAGGGTTTTATTTCCCTAATTGGGCTAGCTTAAGATTTAAGCTTGGCCTCCCTGTATATACAAGCTCTAGGGAATTCACAAACAACGTTACTTCTTATTTTCTCCATAAGATCTAGAGTTTGGATATTCCTAGCAAATCTGTCTCGGGATTCAATGCTGGCAAATTCGTGCAAGTCCGTAATTGGGGATTACGTGAATTTCGTAGTAGAGAAATCTGCTCTCGAGTTACTGTAAGATTTCTCGTTATGATTATTGTAATCTGTATGCAATTAATTGTTCGTTGTTGGTGAACATTAATTTTCGCTGCGCATGTGATTACGTGTTTTACGTGCCTCTATTTACCAATAGTGGTATCAGAGCACCAGGCTCTTGTTTAATTGCATTAAAATCTGATTTTTAAATTTTTTTTTTTTTAAATTTAGTGGGGCACATTTTATTATCAACCGCACGCCTTATTTGTTTTTTTGTCCGGGTTTGCTTGTCCCCTTCGTCTTCGCCGAGGACCCTGAATTAGGATTTCCCCCTTTTTCCGCCGCCGCACTAATTCGCGCGTTTTGGACCTCGGCCGACGGCGCTAAGCCGTGTCGCCGAAGGCCAGTGCTAGGCACCGCGCCTCGCGACGCGCGCGAGAGCCCTCAGATCGACTCCCGAACCGCTCCGATCCCGTCTTGGAGGCGTTGATCTTCTCCGTCTCGATTCATGGCGAATTGCCGCCGATTCTCTCTGATTTCGACGCTGGTCTCTTGAATGCATTTAGGGCTTGGCCGGCGTGCCCGTCTTTACGGGTTTCAAGGTGGCGCGTCACCGGATTCGGGAAGAGTCAGTGGAGACGCTCCGCCGACTCATTGCTTGCTTGTGCTCTTCGATCTAGTTTCGAACCAGAGATTGACCAGGGGTGCGGCACTGCGCTTACCCCTCCATTTCGTCTGCATCGATGACGGGTCGCCCGCACGCTAGGCGTGGCGTTGGCGACCCGCGTCGGATTGTTGGCCGAACCATGTTGCGTCGCCTCGTCGACTCTGTTCGTCTTCGTTTGGGATCTAGACTACTTCAATTATTTTGGTTCCTTGGTTGGATTGAATGGATGAATTAATTTGATTAATTGTGATGCGATTTTGATTCTGGAATTGGGTTAATTTGGTGTTTGGACTTCGAATTGGATTCAATTTGGTTGGATGATGATGTAGGAGGGCTATTTTGCAAATTTGATTTGAGACATGCCCTCCCGTGTAAATTTTAGAAATTGTACCTGAGCCCCCAGGATTAAAATAAATAAAAATTAAATTTTGGAATTTTATTGGATATAATTCTGAGATTAAAATTTCGGTTGGACCGAGACGATTAATTGGATTAATCAGTTTTAATAATTATAAAATGAATCTTTAATGTATTTTAAATTCGTTTTTAAAAGGATTTATTAAAACCCACTGTTAACTTATTTAATCATTTTTTTTAAATTAGTTAACGTTTAAGTCCGCATTATAATGGTTTGGGTAGGTGGCGCCCAATAAATGTCGGACCGTGTTAAATGCTTGGGTAGACGACGCCCAATTATTTGTGAGTCCGTGTATATCATGTTTGGGTAGGCGGCACTCGTAATTGCTCAAATATGACTTAGACTTCATGGATCTCGATTAAGCAATTAATACCCCTCCTTTTAAAATGTTCCTCACTAAAATATGGTTTTCTCATTAACTTGATAAGATGTCTTCCATCGAAATTAAAAGTAAACCGAAGATTTCGTTCCAATGAGTACTTAAAAATCCTCGTCTTTTGCTCGGATCTACATCTAACGGGACTTTTATAGGGACATGAAAATGTCACCGCTTGATGGTTGTAAACCAACTTAACTTTGTTTCGCTAGCCCTCGCGGGGAACAAAGGGTAAGTGACATCAGTCGAACTAGGTTCGACAAACTAGGAGTTGCAATCTGGCAATTGGTTTGGAGACCTACCAGTTATGCTATCATAATGATCAGCCCTCGCTGGGATTATGATAGTAGTAATGTGGATCCTAATCCGTTATGATTTATATTAGATATAAATTCGTACTTTTCCGATGAGGTCGTTAAGTATGTGAAAATAATGGAGACAAAATAAATTGAAAGGCCATGTTTATTTTGATTGCTGAATATTGATCATAGAAATTATGTGTTTTAATTCCCGTTTTATTTTATTTATCTAGGATTGTTGAAATGAATAACTTGTCATTGAGAAGCGTTTTGGAAACGAACAAGTTGGCTGGGCCAAACTTTCTTGACTGGCACCGAAACGTTCATTTGGTGCTCAGGCAAGAGAAGATTGAGTATGTGTTGGACACGCCAATCCATGCTACCCCTGAGGCTGGTACCGAAGAGGCTGAAGCGTTCGATGCTGCAGCCCAAAAGAAGCATCAAGAGGATGCTTCCCAGGCTCAGTGTGTTATGCTACTCAGAATGACTCCCGAGCTGCAGAGGCAGCATGAGAAGATGCTTCCCTTCGAGATGATTAAGCATCAGAAGGATCTCTTTGATTCTGAATCTCGTTCTGAGATTTATGAAGTGATGAGAGATCTGTTTAGATGCTGAATGTCCGAGGGAGGGAAGGTTTCTCCTCATGTATTGAAGATGATAGGGCTAATCGAGAAACTTGGTCGTCTGGGCATTGAGCTCAAGACCAACGTTGTTGTTTATGCCATTCTTCAATCTCTTCCCGATTCATATTCGAGTTTCGTAGTAAACTTTAATATGAATAAGACGGAATCGACCATGCCCGAGCTGCATAACATGCTCAAGACTTTTGAGTCCTCCACTGCTAAAGAGAAGCCCGTACTCATGGTGAGTGCCTCTACTTCTTCTGGTCCGAAAGGAAAGAAGAAGAAGAGAGGCAAGGCAAATAAAGGCTCTAAGCCTAGCTTCCTTAAGCCCAAAGGTGGAATTTAAAAGAAGGATGAGGAGGACAAGGATGTATGCCTCCACTGTAAGCAGAATGGGCATTGGAAGAAGGACTGCAAGGTTCTAGAAGCTGAAAAGAAGACACAAGGTGTCTCAGCCACTGGAACAGGTATGTTTGTTATTGAGATAAACATGTCCACAAATGATATTAACTGCTGGGTATTAGATACCGGTTGTGGCTCACACATTTGTACGAATGTGCAGGGTCTCAAGCATAGCAGGGCAGTTAGGCCGGGTGAAGTCGCCCTACATGTTGGGAATGGAGCAAGAGTTACTGCTGAACGTGTTGGCGTTTATGTTTTAGACTTACCCTCTGGTTTTAGACTTGAACTAAATAATTGTTATTTTGTTCCTTCTATTACCCGCAACATTATTTATATTCCGATGTTGGATATTGAAGGTTTTTCCTTCCATTTTGCAAATAATAATTGTTATTTTTCGCTTAATGGTGATGTGTATGGAAATGCTCCTTTATCTAATGGTTTATATTTGTTGCATTGTGGACATAACATTCTTAATATACAAAACAAACGACTCAAACTTAGTAATCATGAAAACCCGACTTACTTGTGTCATTGTAGGCTTGGTCATGCAAATGAGAATAGGATAGCAAGGTTAAGAAAGTTAGACTACTTAACCCCATTCGACTTTGAGTCCTATGGTAATTGAGAATCCTGTCTCAAGGGCAAGATGATCAACAAACCCTTTTTTGGGAAAGGGGTTCGTGCCAAAGAAGTTCTAGAGTTGATCCACAGTGACGTTTGTGGACCACTGTCCACTCTAGCTAGGGGTCAATTCTGCTACTTCATAACTTTTACTGACGATTTCTCTAGATTCGGGTACGTGTATCTAATGAAACACAAGTCCGAATCGTTTGAGAAATTCAAGGAGTACAAAGCTGGAGTAGAGAAACATCTTGGTAAGAATATTAAGACTCTTCGATCAGATCGAGAAGGAGAATATCTTAGCCATGAATTCATTGATTATCTAAAGTTTCATGGAATCCAATCACAATGGACTCCTCCCAGTACACCCCAAATGAATGGAGTATCCGAGAGGAGAAACCGAACCCTGTTAGACATGGTGAGGTCCATGATGAGTTTCTCCTCCCTTCTGACATTCTTATGGGATACGCACTCTAAACCTCAATCTACATTCTGAATATGATTCCATCCAAATTAGTTGAGCATACGCCATACGAGTTATGGCATGGCAAGAAGCCAAATTTCTCTCACATTAAAACATGGGGTTGCCCCGCGTTTGTGAAGAAAATGCTCACTGACAAGTTGGAATCAAAAGGTGAAAAGGGTTATTTTGTGGGATATCCTAAGGAAACTAGAGGATATTATTTCTATATACCTCAGAAACAAACAGTGATTGTTTCAAGGCAGGCTAAATTCCTTGAAGAAGACTACGTCTTCAAGGAACAAAGCCGTAAGACGATAGAACTTGAAGAAATTCAAGAACCACAACTTAACAAGGAGACTGATGTCTTGTAAAAGCAACATGATAAAGAATCAGTGGGAGCATTCAACAGCTCACATGGTGGAAGTTTATCACTAAGTGATCCTCTTTCAGCCAGTGGGAGCGTAATTGGAGTTGCATTGCCCGAGCAACAAACTCCAAGTGGGCTGAATGAGAACAACATAGTTCAAACTCTCGCCCAAGAGGCATTCGGAAGTGCTCAAGGAGCATCCGGAAGTATCACTCTTGAGGTCTCCTCGGTTGACGATGAAATCGCCACACCACAAAATTTTTACGATCAGAATGTGCAGCATGAGCAACCACAACTCCGTAAGTCCACTAGAGTTCGTAATCCACCCACAAGATATTATGGTTTCCTCGTAGAGGAGCATGATGACGTGGAGATCATGGATAAGGACGAACCTAAAACTTACATTGAGGCAACATTAGATGTTGACTCAAAGTAGTGGTATGAAGCCATGAAATCCGAGATGGACTCGATGTACGTCAATCAAGTTTGGGACTTGGTTGAATTGCCAAAAGGGGTTAGACCCATAGGTTACAAGTGGGTCTTCAAACGGAAGACCAATGCAAATGTCAAGGTACAAACCTACAAGGCTAGGTTGGTGGCGAAAGGTTACAGTCAACACGAAGGCATTGACTATGACGAAACTTTCTCACCAGTTGCAAAGATCAAGTCCATTCGAATTTTACTTGCGATAGCAGCACACCTAGATTATGAGATTTGGCAGATGGATGTCAAAACAGCTTTCCTTAATGGCAACATTGATAAGGAAGTGTTCATGACTCAACCTGAAGGTTTCATATCAAAACTAAAATCTAATCTTGTGTGCAAGCTTAAACGATCCATTTATGGATTGAAGCAAGCTTCTAGGAGTTGGAATATCCGATTTGATGAAGCTGTCAAATCATTTGACTTTGTCAGAAACTCGAAAGATCCGTGCGTCTATCGGAAATACTGTGGGAAGAATATTGTATTCACAGTTGTGTATGTCGATGACATACTCATTATGGGAAACAATATCCCACTCATGCAGTCTGTGAAAGAATGGCTGTCAATGACCTTCATGATGAAGGACCTTGGAGAAGCCTGCTACATCTTAGGGATCAAGATCCATAGGGATATATCCAAGAAGATGTTGGGGCTGTCACAGTCCACCTATGTAGACAAGGTGTTGAAGCGATTTGCGATGGAGAACTCCAAGAGAGGTTCTCTACCCACATGTCATGGGATAAAGCTCTCTAAGAAGGATTATCCTTCTACAGAAGCTGATATCCAGCGCATAAAGGATATACCATATGCATCTGCAATTGGATCCATCATGTACGCCATGACTTGTACTAGGCCAGATGTGGCCTTCGCTGTCAGCACTACTGGTAGATACCAACAGAATCCGGGAGAACCCCACTGGATTGCTGTCAAGAACATTCTTAAGTACCTCAGACGCACTAAAGAGTGCTTTCTGGTCTACGGAGGTAAGTGAGAGCTAGTCGCGACCGGCTATGCTGATGCAAGTTTCCAATCCGATTGTCATGATTACAAGTCACAGTCAGGCTATGTCTTCATTCTCAATGGTGGGGCGGTTAGTTGGAATAGTTCCAAGCAAGATACTACTCCTGATTCAACAACCAAAGCTGAGTACATTGCTGCGGCGAAAGCTGCCAAAGAAGTTGTCTGGATAAAGCAGTTCTTAAATGAACTAGGGGTAGTTCTGAGTGCCAGCAGTCCAATAAAGTTGTATTGTGACAACACTGGTGCGGTTGCGCAAGCAAAGGAACCGAGATCCAATAACAAAAACAAGCATATACCGAGGCGTTATCACTTGATTAGAGAGATAATCGCTAGAGGAGAGATAAAATTAGAACGTGTCCCCACAGAGGATAATCTGGCTGATCCTTTCACCAAGGCTTTGAGCATTCATGTACACACTAGACATCTTGAGGGTCTAGGGGTTATGCATGTAGGTGATTGGCTCTAGTTCAAGTGGGAGATTGTTAGTGTTAGTGTCCTAGAGACAATCCTTTGTAAGGACATAATACTCAGATAATATTCAGTATTGGTTTAATATTATTATTTGTTTAATATTACATATATGGCATTGCACTAATTAGAATATTATGTTTGATTGTTTGCATCTATTCTTATTTGTGTTCCCTTGAGTCATTGCTGTCATTGAGTGTGTGAGAACTCAGATGACTTAAGCATGATTCTCAAATAGCCCCAATAGAGGATCATCAAGAATGGGATATTGATGATGCAATGGAGATTGGTGTGCGATCTGCATCATACTCTTAGAGAGTGTAGTAAGATCTCACTTGCTACGAGATACTAGGTATCTCATGATGGATACACAAATACCTTAGAGGGTGTTGGTATACCCATCCGAGAAACCGTTTGATGTAGTTCCACTATATGTGTCTACGGGTGTGTCGGTTAGTGGGAGCAATGCGATACTCCTTTGACTTGAGGTCAATACGCACGACATGTGTGGAGTGAAGAACTTTGACCATGACCGATGCTTGCACCCTTCCATGGGTAGATATGGCTTGAATTAGGTTCATCACGAAGTGTATGTGCGTGGTAGTTGAGCCAAGAAAAGGATTCATTCCTCAAAGTGGATTTAGAGAGGATACTCACCTTCTCATCATAAATGGATCAAAGTCATTGGCCAATGCACGTCAACTTGGACTTTGTGGCAAAGTGTGACATAAGTGATCAATTAGTGATTGTAGATAAAGTGATTAAGTTATTTGAATATACACTTCATCATGTTCAAGGCTAATCGAGTATTCGAGAATGAAAGGAGGAAATCGTAATAGCCCACGTTACAGTTACAGGTAGTTGTATGTTTCTCGCAAAACGTACCTCATATATTGAGTATGTCTGATTTATTGACTAGGGTTCAATTAACACCATTAGTTTGACTAATCGCTCGGTATATGAGGGCCTATGGGTCACACAACAAGTAGTTCCCTTTTACAGATTATAGTTGGTTGATTAAATGTTAAATTGGATTTAATATTTAATTTATGGAGAAGTAATTAATAATAGATTAATTTGAAATTAATTATTATTAATATTTAATTAAATAAGAATTCCCAATAATTATATTTGGAATATAATTGTAGGATTTAATATATATGGAAATAAATCGTAGAGATTTTAATATAAGGCATTTAAATCGGTAGAGATTTATATTAAGGGAATTAAATTAAAAGGAATTAATTTAATTCAAGATTAGAGTTTTGTTTCCCTAATTAGGCTAGCTTAAGATTTAAGCTGGGCCTCCCTATATATACAAGCTCTTGGGAATTCACAAACAACGTTACTTCATATTTTCTCCATAAGATCTAGAGTTTGGATTTTCCTAGCAAATCTGTCTCGGGATTCAACGCTGGAAAATCCGTGCAAGTCCGTAATTGGGGATTACGTGGATACCGTAGTAGAGAAATCTGCTCTCGAGTTACTGTAAGATATCTCGTTATGATTATTGTAATCTGTATGCAATTAATTGTTCGTTGTTGGTGAACTTTAATTTCCGCTGCTCATGTGATTACGTGTTTTACGTGCCTCTATTTACCAACACCTTAAACACTATTTCACTGAGAAAACAAAATTTTTAGCAAAGTAAAACGAGTATAAACTTAGGGCCTACACATTCCGCACTCTAGATAAGCTAGTATAGATAGTTATCAAACTGATCAACTCTCCCGAGTAGTCAGTAAGATCATTATCTACTACAAGCTTATTTGGACTCTGTTTTAAAACTCAGAATCAGTCGAGCTAATTTGAAGTCTCTGAAAGCCGCTCAGTGTTATTGTCTCAGTAGACTTTGACTCAGGGCATTTTGTGCTTCTCAGGACTAATCTTTAGGACACTTTGACTCACTGATTATAGTGTTTTCTGAAAAAGTTTAAAAATCACTATACACGTGTATTCCCCCCCATACATGTGTGAGAGTCGTTTACCCGGGACCAACAAGTGGTATCAGAGCAGTGGTTCATTTGACCACTTGCTTTGGTAGCCATAAGTCTTGTTTCTGAGAGACTTTGGTTGTCTACTGAATATATCTTCTGCTGATATCTTACAAGGCTCATTCACCATGCCTTCTAAGAAACTACCTATGTTCTCTGTTGAGAACTACGATCTATGGAGATTGAGAATGCAGGCACATTTGTACTCTAAGCATGAGAGAATGTGGAGAGTTGTGTCTCAAGGACCTTTTGAGTATAAGGTTGTGAATCCTAGATTGACTGATAATGAAAGAGATGATCCAAGGGATGAATTTCCCAAAACTGATGATCAGCTTACTTCTGAAGAGAGGAAGTTGGTTAACTTGGATTATATTGCTATACACTGTATAACACTACTGTTATGGGTATGATTTCCTACTGTGAAACTGCCAAAGAAATTTGGGACACACTTGTTATAATGTGTCAGGGCACTGATCATATCAAAGAAAACAAACTATCTGTGACTATTGCCAAATTTGATGGTTTTGAAATGGAAGATGGTGAATCCATTGAAAGACTTGAGGTCAGATTCACTAGTATTATGAATGATCTGAGTGCTCTTGGGAAAAGATATCCCAAAAGAGAAATTGCTCTGAAAATTCTTAGAGGACTGTCTAAGAAATGGAATATACATGCTGTGGTGATTGATAACACCAAAGATATTGCATCTATGCCATATCAACAGGTTTTCTCTGACTTGAAAGCATATGAGTTTGTCATTGATAAGAAAACTAAGAAACCTGACAGCAAAGATGATACTTCATCTAGCAAAAATGTGGCTTTCAAAGCACAAGGAAAAATCTGCAATGCTAAAGAACCTGAGATCTCATCTAACAAAATTCAGGATGAAAAAGATGAGACAATTGCCCTGATGGCAAGAAGGTTTGAGAAAATGAACAGCAGGTTTGGTAAGTACAAGAGGTATTATAAAGATACCAGGTACAGGAACAGGAACAACTCAGAAGCTGAAGACAAGTCTACTTAGAAGAAGAAGGACCACAAAACTTAAAGTTCTTCATCCAGAAAGAAGGACTACAAATCCAAAAAGGAAACTGGTCAGGATGATGACACCAACAAATGCTACAACTGCAAGAAGAAAGGTCACTTCCAGTATAACTGCCCTGAGTTGAGCTCCATGGAAAGAAAGGAGAGGCAAGCCAAAAGAGATAAGAATTATCCTAGCAAGAAGGCTATGGTTGCAGAAGAAGAACATTCTGAAGAAGGATCTAGCTCTTCATAAGAAATGTTCTCAGATAGTAATAGTGATGATGTCTGCCTTGTTGCTATTGAGGAGGTAAATTCTTCTATCTCTGTTGCTGCTCCTACACAAGCACCTGAGTTATCAAGTTCATCTGTAACCAGTAATTTGGACCTGATGGGTTCTTTTGAGAATCTGATGAAGGACTATTCTGTGTTACAAGAACTGTTCATTGAAACTCAAGAGCAGAATGAAGATTTGACTGCTGAGAATCTGAAGTTGAAAAACTGTAATGCTGCTGAGATCACTTCTCAATTGATGAGAGTTACTGATGAACTAGATGTTCTGAAAGTACAACTCTCAGAAAAAGAGAGATTGGTAGAATCCTTGAAAGGAAAGTTAGAGAAATCTACTGAGGAAAATCAGCTTATAAGGACTGAGTTCAATGACCTCTTTGAGAAACCTGAAACTCTAAAGAAAAGTGAGGATAGTTTGCGGAGAAAGTTAGCTCTATTGAATTCTGCATCTCATGCAATAAATGAAATCCAGAGTTATCAAAGACCTTCAACTATAAAGACTGGATTGGGATATAATCTAGGGGGAACCTCACATGATCTTCTGAATGCTGCTTCTACAAGTGGCACTAAGACTGTCTTTGTTAAACCGGTGGTTCGTATTGATCTTATCATTGAAGAAAAACCCCGTGTTTTAGACAAGGGTAAAGGACCTATGGTTTCAGAGAACCTGAAGGTTTAGGAAAGAAAGCCCAAACCTCAGGAAAAGGCTAGAAAACCTGAACACTCAGTAGGAAATCCTCAGGCCAGTACTTCGAAGCCTCAGGCTAAGAATACCAACCTGAAGAAATCTGCCCTGCACCATCAGAGGAATCCTCAGAAGAGAAACACTTAGCTGAGATATTCTCAACTGAAGAGACCAAGTCCTCAGGTTACTAAAAGACCCCAATTTCAGTACAGGCAACCTAAACCCCACTTGCCTAAGGATGAAGGTTTCCTGAACCCAAGTCAGCAGACACATAGATTAGCTGCACCAAAGCCAAAGAACTGGAACAAGAGGCCTGAACCCAAGAAGAACTCTAAGGCTCATGTTCATGCTAAGTCTGACACTCATACACAGGGTACTGCCAAGGCATCTAAGGTGGTGAATGTGTATTTAGATGTTTATGGAAGACAAATCATCCACTCCAAAGTAATTAGAGTTGTGAGGCAGATTTGGGTTCCAAAAGGTACAACTAACCTGGTAGGACCCTACACCAAATGGGTACCTAAGGCCTGATTTTGTTTCAGGTGAAGGAAAAGGGCACTGAGCTGAAGGAAGACAACATAACCCTGATGAGTGGAACTGAAATAACACCTGTTGCATGGTACTTGGACAGTGGATGCTCAAGACACATGACAGGATATAAGCACTTGCTCACTGACTATGTTGAACAGAAAGGCCCTCAGATAACTTTTGGAGACAACTCTAAAGGACAGACAGAAGGATATGGAACACTTGAAATTGATACTGTTCATATCCATGGTGTATCATATGTGTCTGGTTTAAAGCATAACCTGCTTTCTATCAGTCAATTCTGTGGTAAAGGACTCAGTGTTGAATTTTCAAAGAACTTGTGCTATGTGAAAGATAATGCTTCACAACTAATACTACTGACTGGTACTAGAAAAGGGAATGTGTATCTTGCTGATTGGAAATTGACTCCGAAAGATACATGTTTAATTGCAAAGAAAGCTACTGAAACCATGGCCCAAAAGACTGGCCCAAAAGACTGAATCACTTGAACTTCAAAACCCTGAACAAACTTACAAGATTGACACTTGTGAGGGGCTTACCAAATGAAGTATTCAGTAAGGATCATGTTTGTGATGCCTGTCAAAAAGGCAAACAGATAAGAGCATCATTCAAAAGTAAAGTAGAAGTGTCTACTGATAGAATACTTCAACTGTTACATATGGATCTCTTTGGTCCAGTAACACTTGTGAGCACAATTGGCAAGAAATATACACTTGTAGTAGTTGATGACTACTCCAGATACACATGGGTCATATTCTTACTCAGTAAGAAAGAGACTCAGACAAAATTGCTAGAATTACTGAAAAGGCTCAATAATGAAAATAATCTGAGTGTGGCCAAAATCAGATCAGATAAAGGCACTGAGTTTATCAACCATATTATATCTTTTTATTGTGCAGCAAATGGGATAGCTCATGAAACATCAGCTGCAAGGACCCCTCAACAAAATGGTGTTGCTGAAAGAAGAAATAGGACCCTAAAAGAAGCTGCAAGGATAATGATTGCTGAAGCTGACATTCCTAAGAGATTTTGGGCAGAGGCAGTCAGCACTGCATGCTACTCTCAGAACAGATCCATGGTGACAAAGAATCAAGGAAAAACACCTTATGAGTTGTGGAATGAAAGGAAGCCTCTTGTTTCTTTCTTTCGTGTGTTTGGTTGTAAGTGTTTCATACACAATAATGGTAAAGACCGGTTGAAAACTTTTGATAGCAATGTTGGGATTATACTGGAAAGTATGCTTTTACTTTGTATAATCAAACTGAATTTCAGACTTATTTACTGAATTAAATTGTTTATCACTGATGCTGTAAATATCATCGAATGTTACATATATTTACTGCATAACTGTTTAATAAATAGTACGTGTTACATTGTAGTTAATTTAGTGATACCAGATCACAGAAGATTAAATTGACAGTCCCTTGTAACCAAATGTACACCATTCATGACCTAGATGGAAATGAACAATCCATCGTGAAAGGTTGAAGTGTAACGCTCAGATTGGCTTGTCTTGACCAAGAGATTACACTAGTGCATGTCTAGTGCACTGAAGAGGACCTACAGGAGGACAAATTCTTCAGAACTGAATTAGGAAGAATTAGACCTCAATGGTTCGTTATTTCTTAATCTTTGTCCCTTAAATAGGATCGCGTGTGGTTAGTAAGTATTGCTTTGACTTATTACGGGTAGAGAATCAACGAGCTTCAATACTTTATATCTTGGGCAATATTATTGGTCACATGTGTTGCTAAGATTTAATACGGAGAATCGTGTGCAAGTACGCTTGTTCGATTTGCCCCCTTGGGAGGTTCATAAGTTTTATCATACCAAATCTTGCAAGTGGAACTAGTTTCCGGTATGAGTAATAATGTTGAACCGTTCTTTTACCAAGGATAAAAATGTTTTAATTAATGGAAAGCTATTTCAGTGGCTTGAATTAATTAATGGGCTAGATAATCTTAAACACGGGAAATAATAACCGGGAGCCATATTGACTATAATATGGGTTAAGATGGATAGTGCAATATTAATTATGTAGTGGGATTAATTAATATTTATGGGCTTGAATAATATTGTGGCTCAATATTGACAATTCAAGATCCATTGGAAGGTCCAATCTTAATTCTCCTAAAGGCCCCCCAAGTAGCCCAACATAAAGTCCAATAACTGGAAAAGGTGTTTAAAAATAAAATAAATTTTATTGCTAATTTTCCTCATATTTTTCGAAAATTATGAATAAAAGGGGCGAAAGATTTTCTTTGAATTTTGTTATGGAATGAAGATATGTATTCTTGAAATACAAGATTATCTCATTAAATTCAAGAAATCTTCCACCTGGTTATTCATATGTAAATTTCAAAATTTTGAATAATTAAGGGAAAGAAAGATTTTCTTGATTTTCTTGAAAAGATATTATGGAAGATATGTATTTCTTGGAATACAAGAATATCTCATAAATTCAAGAAGATCCAAATCTTGGAATCTTGATCCTTAAATTTTCGAAAATTCCATAACAAGATGAGGTGGGATTTTTGTGGAATTTTTTAATTATGGAGAAAAGAATATATGAGATATATTCAAGATTTCTTGGAGATCAAGAAAAGATTTCCCCACATTGGTTTTTCCTCAAAATTTTGACCACCACCCCATCTATAAATAGGGGATGACTCTTTCATTCCCAAGTACAATTTCATGTGCTGGAAAAATTAGTAAATCCACAAAAGTGGTGCAACAAATTTTATTTTTCCTTTAGTTAATTGTTCGCGAGCTTCCTTCCACCGGATTGTCGAGCAAGGACTAGGGAATACTTGGGAAGGTTTTTTGGTGTGTTTTCATCGACGAGGCCATCGCCATTCCAAGAGGTAAGTTCACGTTAACTCGTAGTAATTCCGCATGCGTAGGATTTACGTGAACTGTTTATATTCATGATTTGTTATTATTTGAATTAATATAGGATTAATTCATGCTAGTAATAATTGTTAGAATTAAATTTGTATTTAAATATTCATCCCGAATAGATCCAGGCAATTCGTTCCCCAACAATTGGTATCAGAGCCTCGGTTTTGGGCTCTGATCTTTAAATTGTAATTTAATTCGGTTTCTTTAAATTTGAAATTGGATAGTAGAATTGCTAGATCTTTTTTGCAGGTATCCAATTGTCATGGAATTTAATGTGTTTATCTATGCATGCATATAAATTTTTTTTTTGATTCGATTCGTTCGAATTCGTTTTGCCTCGTGAGAAAATCCACAAGTAGATTAGAATTTGTTTGATTTGATCAATGTAATAGACTAGTCTAGATCTAGGTTTATTTATTTTTGTAAAATAAATTATAACCGGATCGGAAATGGAGGCGGAGACGAAGAATTAAAAGACGGATCCGAAATCGGCGTAGTAAAGGCGGTATCGCGCGAACGTGTTAAAGGAGGCACGCTACGCTGACGCGACACGAAAGTGCACGTACGGGGCAAGGCGAGGCTACCGCCGAGCTACAAGGCGACGGGTTTCGGGCGCAGCGCACAGGGAAGACGCGCTGGTATGCTGGGCGGGGTGGATGACGAGCGAGGCAAGACGTGCGGATCGGCATGGGCGGGTGGCGCGAAGCCTATGCGGCGTTAAGGGCTGATGTGCGACGCTGCCGGAGAATCGGGCCAAGTTTGTCGCCGAAGGGCATGACCGCCGAGCGACGCAGTGACACGGACGCTTACTCGACACGGCCGGGAGGCTAGGGGGGTGCACTCCGGACCGCGAATGGGTCGATGACGTGGCTTGACAAGGCATTTTTTTAAGATGGTCAAGTGGAAGCTTTTTGAGACGAACATGAAGGCTATGAAGACGACTTCTCAAGATCAAGACATGACAAAAATTAACCATGATAATTGGATATATTTGCCCAATATGTTTAATTTTTTGTTTTGATGTTATGCATTATTTTATGCTTATTTAAATTGTGTTTAAATTTACAATGCATGAGAAAATGTTTTGAAAAACCTCACTTTCAAAAATTACTAAGTATGCTTAAACAATTAATTGACAATTTTATGAATAATAAAATTGAATTAATTTTGACCTCCATGATTTATTTATTTGTGAATTCTTTTGGAGAATTTCCCACGGGGACGGTCAAAAGATAGCTTTCACATGAATAAATTCCAAATGGATGATTGTGGATTATTACTAGTGGCGACGATGACCTCCCCACGAGGCTCGTTCAAAGCAAAATAATAATTCTGTATTTAATCATGGTTATTACTTAGGTATAAAATTGATATGCATATACTTCCCCGAAGTCCCTGTCAATTTTATATTGGTCAAGTGGGAGCCAACTATTAATCTAGTTGTTAAAGGTTTGTAAATGTTCTTGTTTGTAACCTGCTTAAATGTGTTTAAATAATGACCCACCCCACGTGGCTTATTTAAACTGTTTTGAGATGTTGGCTGATGCATGTTCATATTATTTTGAGATTTTAATATGAAACATGTGATCGAACCTTGTGATATATTTGTGCTTATGCATATTATTATTTATTTCAGTTCATCATGTCGCAACCTTTTAATCCACTGTTCAATATACTTAAAGACAATTTGCTTACTGGTGAAAACTTCGTTGATTGGAATCGTAAACTTACTATTGTCCTCACTGCACAAAGCCATAACTGGGTTCTCACTACAACTAAACCAGAAAAGCCAAAAGATGAGTCAACTAAAACGGTTAAGAAGAGTATCTTGTTGGGGGGCGTTCAGCGAAATGGCAAAGTGTACCATCTTGGCTTTATGTCGGATGTGTTGCAACACCAACACCAAAAACGTTGAGACCGGCTGCAGACATCATGACTAGTCTTAAAGCGATGTTTCAACATCGTAACCGTGTGGCTCGTCGGATCACCATGAGGGACTTGCTCTCTATGAAAATGGTGGAGGAACGCGCGTAAGGGAGAACACGTTCTCGGATGATGGCTCACCTTAACAAACTTGAGGTAGCACTTATTTGAATACGACATCGAGACCCAAATCAATTTCGTGCTCCACTCTCTCTTTGAAAAAGTTTTGAGCAGTTCGGGGATGAACTACGGATGAATAATCGAAGTTCTCGATGCCCCGATCTATTGCAAGCTTTGGTCTCGGCGGAGAGAGGTGATATTGGGGCAAAAGAGCCAAGCCTTGGTGGCAAATGGACCTTCTTCTTCTTCTAGGCCAAGGGGTGGTAAGAACAAGAAAAAGGACAAAAACCACAAGCAAGTGAACTCAAGTGTTGCCAATGGCAAAGAAAAGGTGAAGGGAGGTGGAGGAGTGAGCAAGCCAGTTAGGGGGAGGTGCTTCAAATGCTGTGAAAAAGGACATTGGAGGTCAGCCTGTTCCAAACCCAAAAGGAATGGAAAGAAAGGTAATTCTCACGCACTAGTTGTTAAAACTTGCTTAGCGGCGTATGCCTCCCATTTATGGGTGGTGGATACGGGATCCACTGATCATGTTTGTTTCACTTTATAGGGGTTCAAGCGGACCCGACAACTTAGTGGGAGTGAGATCCTCATCACACTGGGCGATGCTACGAGAGTGGTAGCTGAAGCAGTGGGAGAAGTGCACCTGTCCTTTGAAGACAGAGTTTTAATTTTAAGAGATGTACTTTACGTTCCGAATTTTAGAAAGAACTTAATCTTAGTTTCTAAACTTTACCTTGATGGATATTCGATTACTTTTGATAAAGTTGTTACCATTTCTCTTTATGATAAATTTATCTGTCATGGAACGTTGTCAAGTAATCTCTATACAATTAACTGTGCACACCACTCACGAAATGCATCCTATAACACATCAATTGTTTCCAACAAAAGAAAACATTCATCAGACATGAACGAAACACTTCTATGGCATCTAAGATTGGGACATATTAATCCAAGAAGGATCCAAAGGCTGGTAGAAGACGGTTCACTGGAGTCTTTCCAAGTTGAACCAATTCCAACCTGCGAATCATGTTTGGAGGGTAAAATGACCAAGAGGGCATTCGGAGCCAAGGGGAATAGAGCCAAAGAAGTGTTAGAAATCGTTCACACAGACGTATGTGGTCTAATGTCAACCAAAGCAAGAGGAGGTTACGAGTATTTCATCACTTTTATTGATGACTACTCGAGGTACAATTATATTTTCCTTATGAAGCATAAATCTGAGACCTTTGAGAAATTCAAAGAATTTAAGGCTCAAGCAGAGAATCATAGGGAAAAACGTATCAAGTCTCTACGATCCGATTGCGGAGGCGAGTACCTCAGCGATGAGTTTTTAAACTACTTGTCAGATGAAGGGATTGCATCCCAGCTAACTGTACCCGGAACCCCTCAACAAAACGGGGTTGCAGAGCGAAGAAACAGAACTCTTTTGGAAATGGTTAGATCAATGATGAGTTATGCGGATCTTCCCAAGTCATTCTGGGGTCATGCCTTGGAAACAGCGGCTTACATTCTGAACTTGGAGCCATCCAAATCGGTTCCCAAAACTCCCAAAGAATTGTGGACCGGGCGCAAGCCCAGTTTGAGACACATGAGAATTTGGGGGTGTCCGGCCTACGTGTTGGACAAGGAAGCTGGGAAATTGGATCCTCGATCAGAATTAAGGCTGTTTATAGGATACCCCGAAGGAACAAAAGGGTGTATGTTCTATGGTCCCGAAGATCAAAAGGTGGTAATAAGCACCCACTTTAGATTTTTGGAAGAAGACAATATGAACGAAAGAAGACCCAGAAGTGAGATTACCTTAAATGAGCTAAGGGGGCTAACCTCGTTGCCAACTGTACAAGATGACATACCAAAGGACACACTTACACAACCGGAACCTCGTCGTAGTGGGAGGGTTGTAAAACAGCCCGAGAGATTCATGGGGATAAGAGAGTCCTCGGACTTGATTCCCGGTCAAGACGAATCAGACCCATGGACATATGATGAGGCAATCCAAGACAAGGATTCGGTTTCTTGGCAAAAGGCAATGAAAGCAGAAATGGGGTCTATAGATCATAATAGGGTGTGGGAGCTAGTCAAACCACTTAATGGGGTCAAACCTATTGGTTGCAAGTGGGTATACAAGAGAAAGAGGGGATCGGACGGGAAGGTGGAAACCTTCAAGGCAAGGCTTGTGGCGAAAGGTTATACTCAGAAAGAAGGGATCGACTATGAGGAAACTTTTTCACCTGTAGCGATGCTCAAGTCCATCCGGATTCTCTTGTCGATTGCTGCGCATCTCGATTTTGTAATCTGACAAATGGATGTCAAGACAGCTTTCCTTAACAGAAGTCTTGATGAGGAAATCTATATGCAACAACCCCAAGGCTTCATTGAAAAGGTCCAAGAACACCTAGTTTGTAAGCTCATGAAGTCCATTTACGGACTCAAACAGGCATCCAGAGCTTGGAACCAATGTTTTGATCATGTTATAAAGTCTTATGGGTTTGATCAAAACGAGTTCGAAAGTTGTGTGTACAAAAAGCGTGTCGGAACTGCATTGGTATTCTTAGTACTATACGTAGATGACATTCTCCTCATCGGGAAGGATGTAAAGGTGTTATCGGACGTAAGGGCATGGCTTTCAAAACAGTTTGATATGAAGGACTTAGGGGAAGCCGGGCACATCCTTGGGATCAAGATCACTCGAGATCGCAAGAAAAGGATGATAGGCTTATCGCAAGCTTCATACATAGACACTGTCTTGAAACGATTCAGCATGCAGGATTTCAAGAAAGGCTTCGTACCTTTCAGACATGGAATTCATCTATCCAAGGAAATGTGCCCTACGACACAAAGGGAGATAGATGACATGAAAGGCATTCCTTATGCTTCGACTGTCGGAAGCCTTATGTATGCAATGCTGTGCACGAGACTAGATATTTGCTTTGCCGTTGGCATGGTGGCAAGATATCAAAGTAACCCGGGGAAAGAACATTGGACGTCAGTTAAAAATATTCTGAAGTATCTGAAAAGAACTCGAGATAGAATGTTGGTTTATCAGTCAGATAGTCTAATCCCCATAGGCTACATGGCCTCGGATTTCTAATCAGACTTAGATTCCAGAAAATCTACCTCCGGTAGTGTGTTTTGCATGGGGGGAGGAGCCATGACATGGAGAAGCGTTAAGCAGAAATGCGTCGCAGATTCTACCATGGAAGCCGAATATGTAGCTGCTTGCGAGGCAGCGAAAATTAGCGGTTTGACTCAAGAACTTCCTAGTGGACTTGGATGTAGTTCCGAATTTGCCCAGCAGAATCACTGTTTATTGTGACAATGCCGGAGCAGTTGCAAATTCAAGGGAACCAAGAGCCCACAATGCCAGCAAACACATTGAAAGGAAATACCATCTTATACGAGATATCGTTAAGAGAGGAGATATAGAGGTGGCAAAGATCGTGTCAGAAGACAACCTAGCTGATCCATTCACAAAGGGTCTGCCTCAGAATACATTCGAGAGACATGTGGAAGGGATGGGTGTCAAGACCGTTGCTAATCTTCTTTGAGTATAAGTGGGAGACATTATTAGGTTCATGTAAGTGACATTATATGTCACGGATCTACACGAGACATGCTGTAGTATACTTAAAAGCAGACTTTGAGTATAAGTGGGAGATTGTAGGGATTATACTGGAAAGTATGCATTTACTTTGTATAATCAAACTGAATTTCAGACTTATTTACTGAATTAAATTGTTTATCACTGATGCTGTAAATATCATCGAATGTTACATATATTTACTGCATAACTGTTCAATAAATAGTACGTGTTACATTGTAGTTAATTTAGTGATACCAGATCACAGAAGATTAAATTGACAGTCCCTTGTAACCAAATGTACACCATTCACGACCTAGATGGAAATGAACAATACATCGTGAAAGGTTGAAGTGTAACGCTCAGATTGGCTTGTCTTGACCAAGAGATTACACTAGTGCACTGAAGAGGACCTATGGAGGACAAATTGTTCATAATTGAATTAGGAAGAATTAGACCTCAATGGTTCGTTATTTCTTAATCTTTGTCCCTTAAATAGGATCGCGTGTGGTTAGTAAGCATTGCTTTGACTTATTACGGGTAGAGAATCAACGAGATTCAATACTTTATATCTTGGGCAATATTATTGGTCACATGTGTTGCTAAGATTTAATACGGAGAATCGTGTGCAAGTACGCTTGTTCGATTTGCCCCCTTGGGAGGTTCATAAGTTTTATCATACCAAATCTTGCAAGTGGAACTAGTTTCCGGTATGAG
Source organism: Stenogyne calaminthoides (assembly GCA_037126765.1). Classification (NCBI taxonomy): domain Eukaryota; kingdom Viridiplantae; phylum Streptophyta; class Magnoliopsida; order Lamiales; family Lamiaceae; genus Stenogyne; species Stenogyne calaminthoides. The sequence goes on along the minus strand of JBBCBC010000016.1, from coordinate 19,138,267 downwards.
TAATAATGTTGAACCGTTCTTTTACCAAGGATAAAAAGATATTAATTAATGGAAAGCTATTTCAGTGGCTTGAATTAATTAATGGGCTAGATAATCTTAAACACGGGAAATAATAACCGGGAGCCATATTGACTATAATATGGGTTAAGATGGATAGTGCAATATTAATTATGTAGTGGGATTAATTAATATTTATGGGCTTGAATAATATTGTGACTCAATATTGATAATTCAAGATCCATTGGAAGGTCCAATCTTAATTCTCCTAAAGGCCCCCCAAGTAGCCATACATAAAGTCCAATAACTGGAAAAGGTGTTTAAAAATAAAATAAATTTTGTTGCTAATTTTCCTCATATTTTTCGAAAATTATGAATAAAAGGGGAGAAAGATTTTCTTTGAATTTTGTTATGGAATGAAGATATGTATTCTTGAAATACAAGATTATCTCATTAAATTCAAGAAATCTCCCTCTTGGTTATTCATATGTAAATTTCAAAATTTTGAATAATTAAGGGAAAGAAAGATTTTCTTGATTTTCTTGAAAAGATATTTTGGAAGATATGTATTTCTTGGAATACAAGAATATCTCATAAATTCAAGAAGATCCAAATCTTGGAATCTTGATCCTTAAATTTTTGAAAATTCCATAACAAGATGAGGTTGGATTTTTTGTGGAATTTTTTAATTATGGAGAAAAGAATATATGAGATATATTCAAGATTTCTTGGAGATCAAGAAAAGATTTTCCCACATTGGTTTTTCCTCAAAATTTCGACCACCACCCCATCTATAAATAGGGGATGACTCTTTCATTCCCAAGTACAATTCCATGTGCTGGAAAAATTAGTAAATCCACAAAAGTGGTGCAACAAATTTTATTTTTCCTTTAGTTAATTGTTCGCGAGCTTCCTTCCACCGGATTGTCGAACAAGGACTAGGGAATACTTGGAAAGGTTTTTTGGTGTGTTTTCATCGATGAGGCCATCGCCATTCCAAGAGGTAAGTTCACGTTAACTCGTAGTAATTCCGCATGCGTAGGATTTACGTGAACTGTTTATATGCATGATTTGTTATTAGTTGAATTAATATAGGATTAATTCATGCTAGTAATAATTGTTAGAATTAAATTTGTATTTAAATATTCATCCCGAATAGATCCAAACAATTCGTTCCCCAACAAGCAAAGCTGATGAAGGAATATTCTTGGGATATTCTGAAATTTATAAAGCCTTCAAGGTTTACAACTATATGACCCTTATTGTGGAAGAAACACCTCATGTACAAAAGACCTGAACTTTAAGCGGGAATGTTTGAGAGAATCTTATTGGTTGAAATTTCAGTAGAGACTCTAATAGTCATCTCGATTAGAGTGAAACATCATTTTGTCACTCTAATTCACTAGTTATTATTAAACCCATCTGATCAACTTGCTATAAATAACAATTTCTCAGAATAAATCTTAGCCATTTATTCAAATTATCCTTCAAGATTAAATCTCGACCCTTGATCTAAGCCTTACACATATCAAATAAATACCCGTATGTTTGCATTTTTTAATTCACTACTTCACTATCTTTCAAAACTCAAACTTTCGGAATCTCTTCAAAAACCTCAAAACCTTATAACTTCTTCATTCCTCTTTTAAAATGGAATTTCCCAGATACCCCATGATCAAAGATTTGACCGAAACAGAAAAACCATATTTTGAACATGTAGTAGCCATGGTTGATAACAAAACCACAACGGTTGAAGAAGAAGCCCTTCATTTGCTTCAACTGGCTCGTCTACAAAAGCTGGTAGGGAATATTCCAGGAATTGCCTCAAGAAGTATTGCAGTTTGTGATCAATCTCTGGGAGGGAGAACAAGGATCACTTGTGTCGCAGTTAAGTTTTGGAACTTATGCGAAGTCAAAAGCAGAGGTTATTTGTACCAGGGAGGTAATCTTTTCCCTTTCAGATATTAATGCTCTTTTTGAATTAAATGAAAGAGGAGAAGATCCTGCGATGTATATGTCTGGTAGAGAGCAGGATATTCTAGACTGTTTTACAGAGTCTAAGGTTGAATTGAAAGGGTCTCTGCATAAATGATGTTTGAAGGAGAAATACAGAGTACCAATTGAAATTGTTGCTAAGTGTTTGATGAGTACTTCTGGTAGTTTAGAATAGGTAAGTCGGAATAAGTTGAGGCTTATGGCTGCAATTGAGGATTCAACAACGGTTGATTTCAATTGGCTAAAGTTTCTTGCAGACAGTATTCTGCATCAAAATTAGAAGTTGTCATTTGCGAAAGGAGCTTTTAAGAAATCTGGGAAGATGTTGTTTGGGACGAAGATTAGCTTCCTTCTTGAGACATTGCCTGGTGATAAGGAATTTCTATTATCTGGAAATGAGTTTTCTTGGAATAGGATAATGTTCCGAAGGCCGAAATCACAGAAGAGGAAACCAGCGATGTCGGAAAGTCCAACTTCTATAGCACAGGATGAGCCTGAAGAACCTGTGGAACCTGAGGAGTCGGACTCTGATCAAGATAATGTAGCAATTGTTGAGATCAGCGAAAAGAAGGATCAGAAAGCTACTGAAGAGGAGAAAAGGCAGAAAACTCTTCGGTTGATGAGAGTAAAGAAGGAGGAAGGAGGGAAAAAGAAGGTTGTAGAGGAAGAGAAGAAAAGAAAGAAAAGGCTCAGAACAATTAGGGAAGTGGAGTCAGGGGAGAAATCTCCAATGGATACTCTTGCAAAAGTGGTATCTCAAACCACTGAGCAAGAAGCCCATCAGGAAGAATTGTTGCCTGAAGGAGGAGGTGATGAAGAAGATGTCTTTACTGAGGTACTAGGTACCAGTATTGGCACTGATAGGATTACCCATGAAATCTTCACAGGTTCTCAAAAACCTGTTGAAGAAAGCCAAATATCTATCCCACCTACACAACCCTCAGAGCCAAATATTTCCATACCTTCAGCGGCTCAGTCTAGCTCTAAAGAGGAGGCACCTGTTCCTGGACTCAGGACAGGTGAGGCAAAAGAGAAAGAGTGGAGGGAGAAGGCAGAACGCTTTGTATTGGATAAATATCCTGAGCTATCTGACTATCATGATCTTCAGGGTATATTTTTCAGGTTGAAAACTGCCATGCTGATTGTCAACCAGTCCTTTGCCATGATGCTGAAGATTGGCAACTTCAGAGGAGAAGAGTTTTAGGCTGAACAGGTGGCTGAGCTAGATGCCTTCTCGGGAATTGGAAAGAAGAGACTAAAGATCAAGCAATCTGAGTTAGATGCCTTAGTACAGAAAAAGGTCGCTGAAAGGAAGGTTGTTGCTCAACCTAAATGAGATATTAGTGGGCAGGATAAGGATGAACAAGACCCACCTCAGGACAAGAATGTTGAAGACATTCCTATGGGGAGCAAGAAGGATGCTGAGCCAAAGGTTGATGCATTTGCTCAGGGGGAACAAGCTCAGGAGGTTCCATCACTTTCACTGATTACCTTCGGAGTGACTGTTCATCATCCTCAGGAGCCTGCAGCGACACTGACTGAGATTGCTGATGTTGGGATTCAAACAAAGACTGAGGCAGAAATTCCAACTCCTCCACAACCGGCTGTTAATCTCACTCCTGTACTTGAGAAGCTCACCAAGCTCGAGCCGATTGTTGATCAGATTTCCAAACTTGAGCCTCTGGTTGGAGAAGTGTCAAGGATTGCTGATGCACAAACTTCTCAAGGCAAGATCATTGAATCTCTCAGCACTTATCAAGTAACCTTACTGTCCTCTTCAATTGATAGTAAGTTTAGTAAATTCAATACTAGACTGGGAGATGTTTCTAAGGAGGTGAAGGATGAACTGGAGAGGAGGTCTGATTTGAGGTAAAAAATGCTTGAGGATTTGTTGAAATCGAAGACAGAGGAGCTGATTAAGTCCGTTGTTGATGAGATGAGTATCTCACTCATGGAAAGGATGAAGGCAACTTTTGGTGGTCTTGCTGAAGACACCAGCACAGGGCTTAACATGCTACAGCGTATTCAGGATGAACACTTTGAGGTAGCTGCTGAAGTTTGATCAATTGGCAGGGAACAAATGCACATTGACAGTCCCAATTGATTGAGAATTATGATGCCAAAAAGGGGGAAAGCTATGTTAAGCTTCCAGCTTTGCCTTCCTTAGAGAAGCAGATTGAACAATTCCCCACTGTGATTCATCATGGTGAAAAGAGGAAATAACCTGAAGTGCTAATCCATCCTGAGGCAGCCATGGAGGTTATAGAGCAAAGAGAAAAAAGACAGAGGGAGCAGGAAACCAGTAAGCGATGAGAAGCTCATGGAATCCTGATGCATCAGAAGAAGCCTGAGAAAGCTGCTGCCTATGGGGAAAGGCCCCTGAAGAGAAAAGCCAAAGCCAGTGTTAAGCCAACCAGCAAGAAACCCACTCAGAGAAAATTATCAGTTGAGTTTGAAGAAGAAAAGGAAACTCAGGAAACAAATGTTCAGAAGGATAAAGACTCTGAGACTGACGATCTTTCTAGAGAAGGCTTTGGGGAATATGATGTGACTTCCAAGAGATTTAACTGGGATTGACATAACTCTGTTAAGATGATTGAAGCTGAGAAGTTAAGGAAGGTTGTTATTTCTGTGTCAGGGACGGAGATGACCAGAAAAGCAAGGGAGGAAGCAAAGAGGAACAAAGGTGGATTTCAGAGGATGGTCTTGAGGAGGAGAGGCACCAAGCCAAGGAAGAGGGTGTGGCCTCATATTGACAAATGGATGCCGATTGAAATGAATGATAAATGGGAACCAACCAAAAGGGAGTTTGTGTTCAACTATGACATCCTACAGATTTGGCCTCGATCCATCACTGACAGGGATGATGCGTTCATTGCCTATCTACTGAAAAATTTCACTGATGAATGCCAGAAATGGTTCAATGTGTTTGACACTCTAGGTTATCAGTTGAAGGCACCTGTACTAATCAAATATCCTGCACCGAATTTCAAGAATGGGATGATCAACTATGACTTCATCTATGCCAATTTTGTGGACCAAGCTGAATATCTCGAGCTGACAAGGAATGATGCACGAATCATTCAGGAGAGGGAAGAGCTGAAAAAAAGATATTATGGAATGTTCAACTTGGAGCCACCAGCGGACGAAATTGAATCTGAAGATGAATAAATATTGTGTCTTGTGTTTCAGTAGAGTAAGATAAACTCATATTGTTGGTCCCGAGGTAAACGAGTCTCACACGTATATGGGGGGAAATACACGTGTATAGTGATTTTTTTTAAACTTTAAGTAAAAACACTATAATCAGTGAGTCAGGATGTCCTGAAGGTTAGTCATAAGAAGCACAAAATGCCCTGAGTCAAAGTCTACTGAGACAATAACACTGAGCGGCTTTCAGAGACTTCAAATTAGCCCAACTGATTCTGAGTTTCTTTTTAACACAGAGTCCAAATAAGCTTGGAGTAGATAATGATCTTACTGACTACTCAAGAGAGTTGATCAGTTTGACAACTATCTATACTACCTGAAAATCTTGTTTTCTCAGTGAAATAGTGGTTAAGGCTGTGATCAACTTAATGCACCTTCAGTGGATTGATTCCAACTGAATATCAGAAAACTGAGTATACTTTCAGTGAAAATATGCAACAGGATAAAATGCAAAACAGAAAGCAAGCAACACAGCAAATTATTGTGGTTCAGAGACTCAAGCTCCTACGTCCACTCTCTCTGATCCTCAGAGAAATTCCTTAACTCACTACTACTACTACCTTAAGCTTTCAGACTAAATTCAGCAGCTTACTAACTTTCCAATACGAGCTTTCAAGCTGAACTACTGCAGCTTATTAACTCAACACACACAAGCTTTCAGACTGAACACAAGCAGCTTACTAACTTCTTCTCTAGAGCTTTCAAGATGAACACAAGCATCTTACTCACTCTTTACAACTCTCACTTCTCCAACAACTACACACACAAACTACCTAATCAAAGGGTTTGGGTTTTGGTTGGTTTCCAACTAAGGTGAGATATCCTTTTACAATCAAACACAAGTAAGGCTAGTATATCTCTAACTAAGCTTTGAATATTATAGAATCTAGGCTTAGTAAATGAGCTCTCTTCTAAGATGAAACACTTGGGAAATTCTAATGGTTTCGAGTGTTTCACAATGTATACTTTGAATACGAATGAGCTCTGCAGTTGCTTTGATTTCCCGTAACCTTGGTTGTGAACAAGGCCTTGGTATTTATAGACAACTCACTAAGAGTACTCTTGAAAACTATCCGGTTGAGAGACAGCTTCAAGGGTTTCCTCTTTTGGTTATTGATGAACGACTATATTAGGGTTTGAACACACCCTTGCATGTATTAGGAAATATGCAGCCACGTAGCCAATCACCAACTTCTGTGAACTGGAAGATATTAGCCCTGACATTTCTTCAGAGATATGTCGCTTTCAGTGTCAGCATAGTACATTGTTGTTGCCTCCTCATTGGTCGAAATCTTCCTTTGAACAGAGACAAGCAAAATGACTCTATTTAGGTCAACCATACTGAACTGATATGTTCCTTAATGTCCACGAATGTATAACATTTTGTTTGTTTGTACTAAGAATGAACAAAACACTATTCAACTTGAAGTAGCTTGTTTAGGGTCTTTTTGGGTCAGTACAAAACAATCTTCAGGATCTTTTGGTCTTCAGGATCTTCAGTCTTCAGGACTTTCTTCCTCAGGAACTTCGGTGTTCAGGATTCTTCTGAGCTACTCATGAACAACCGAGTCTTTCAAGCAACATCAAAACAAACCTATTTCTCCCTGATATATATCTGCTGACTATACAGAGTGCAGATAATCTTGAGTCTTAATATCTTATTGAAACCTGATCCTATACTACCAAGATGTCCTGATACATGTCATACTCAGGGGTTTTGGGATCTAATCAAAATCTTTATTAAATTCATCTCCCAACACTTATGTCTTGTACTTATGGTTTTTTATGCCTTAATGAAAACTCAACTGATTCATGTTGATCTAAAAAGATAATTTCTCATTATCATACTGATTGTTTGATGTATGTTATTTACTTGTTCCTACTTGCTACAGAAGTTGAAACCTGAATAGATGATAGGTTTATTTATGTTGTGTTTGCAAGCTTGTAACAAGATGGTTTTGGCATCATCAAAAAGGGAGAAATTGTTGGGAGATGAATTTAATAAAGATTTTGATTAGATCCCAAAACCCCTAAGTATGACATGTATAGGTCCCAAACGGGTTTTAGTGAGGGTAGAAGTCTAGAGGGGAGGGGTGAATAGACTTCTAAAACTTTTCGTGGATCAGGTGTGATTTGCAAGTATGCCTGATTAGAGTGCGGAGTGAATCAATATAGATTGATATCCGACTTACTGATTGCTCGAAGGTAGATCAGTTCGGCGTCTATCAGTTTAACTGATGGTGCAGAAGATCAGTTAACCCGTGTGAAAACCAGTTTTACTCAACCAAGATTCTGATCAATCTATTTTAGATCAGATGACTAAAGTGTCAAGCTGATCAGTTCAGTAGCTTGATGCTAGTCTGAACCAGATTCAGGATATGCATGCAGATAACAAGTAGTGTGCAGATAAGTGTAAAACTATATAAAGGCACACAGATTTATAGTGGTTCAGACAACTTGTCCTATGTCCACTCTTCCCTATCAGCAGGGGCACCAACTTAATCAACTGAACTTAGTTTAATGTGTTAGTCCAACACAGTACAACCAACAGATGTTTGACGAGTTCTCACTCAACCAATCCCATAAATCAGATCTAGAAACCTTATACTGAAATCTTGCTATAACAAACTTAACCTAACTTGTGTTTGGGTATAAGATTTGTAACGTTCCAACTGGAATACTATCCTATCGTCTAAGTAGCTAAAACTAGAGGATAAGTATTCTATGTTAAGAACAATGAGATGAACACTTAGAAAATAATCTTCGATTTAGTGTTCTTCGTGCAGAAATCTTCTAGAGCTTGAGCTTGTGTATAATTTCCGTAACCTTACTCTGAAGGTTACGTCCCATACATATATGCACGAAATCGAACTAGCCGTTGGAGAGTAATTCGAATTTCGGTCTATTTTAGGTAGTTTTGCAGGTTGATTTGACGTGCTTCAGTGACGGCATGGCCAAAAGCATGCAAGCTTGTCCTTTCTAGCCGTTTAACCCTGAAACGCCTTCCTGCAGGTTGTCAGTGCTCCGTACTTGCATTTTTGACTTCTTATTGGCTATCAAGTAGACTTTGCAGTGCTTGAATTATCAACAAGGTTGACATTCTTCTTGTCTGAACACTTGGCACGTACTAGGTAACATTGAAGTAGTCACCTGATGGAGTTGACACATATCAGTTTGAACACTGATATGTCTACCTGATTTAGGTCATCTGCTTGTAAGTTGCATTAGCACAACTTACTGACCTTTCTTTGTAGTCATCTGATGTAGGTCTTCTGGACGGTCTTGTGTCTTGATGTCTTCTGGTCTTCTGCTTGTCCTAACGTCAAATCTTCAACACATCTGATCTTCAACATATCTGATCTTCAATATATCTGATCTTCAACATATCTGATCTTCTGACCTTCAAGACTAGACCTACCCTTGTCTAATACATCAGCTGTTGTTGGGAGATGAATTTAATAAAGATAAGATTTTGATTAGATCCCAAAACCCCTGAGTATGACATGATCAGGATAATCTTGATAGTTGAGTTAGGATTCAGTTTCAGAGTATTCAGGATGTTATCTGCAAAATGTATAGTCAGCAGATATAGATCAGGTTAGATTCTGAAGAATATGAAGACTCAGTATGAATCAAGAAACCTGAGACTCAGTATGTCAACGGACACTGAGGCTCAGATAGACCTGAAGGCTCAGAGAAACCTGAAGGCTCAGAGAAACTGAAGACTCAGTATGAAGACTCAGTATGTCTCTGAAGACACTGAAACCCAGAGAATCCTGAAGGAACAGTAATTACTGAAGACTCAGTAATTACTGAATACTCAGTATAAACCAGAATGTTCCGAAGTGAAGAAACTGAGGAATATAGCCGTTGGAATCCAGCTGACGTGGACCAATGAGAGGAAGACAACCAGCCTGGAAAAGCTGCAGAACTTACAAAGAATAGTATGGATTTGAATATGATTCTCTCCAACGGTAACATTCAAATCCACACTATAAATACAAGATCTTCCATCAAATTATGTGTGGATGCGTGGAGAATATGCACAAGATGCTACAGAGCCAAGAACGTTATAGTCAAGCATTCCCACCCTAGAACACAAGTCTGTAGATATACAAATATATTCAAAGAGTGTTATAGAACCCAATCTAAGCAACCCACGATGTATCCTAAGCTTAGAGAGATTTTCCCAACCTTAGCATTGAGGCTAAACAAATATAAGGGAAAATCTCACCATAGTTGGAGACAACACCAAACCCAAACCCCATTCTCGTAAGAGATAACTAGTGGTGAAGTGAGGTAGTTGTTAGGCAATCCCGAGTGAGGGTGATAAGTCCCGTTGGAGTGTGAACTCGTTAAACATCTAGAGGTGAGCCCGAGAGAGGGTGATAAGTCCAGTTTGAGTTAGTAAACTACAGAGGTAGTCAGAAAGCTCAAAGTAGAAAGGTTAGTAAACTACAGAGGTAGTCAGAAAACCTTAGGAAGTGTTTGAAGGAATTTCCCTAGGAACAGGGAGAGTTTATGTAGGAGCTTGAGTCTCCGAACCACTATACGTGGTTGTGTTCTTTACTGCTTTACGTTCTTATCTTGTCATATGCACTCGATTATAAGCAGAACACAACACATGAGCTTAAAACGCAAAAATCTTGAATCACCATTCCTTCACCCCTGTTTTTATATGCATCGCATTAAATGTTTGCTTCCGCACGCGCAAAATGGGTTTTCCACCGGGCCTATCAGCTATCTATATATCTCAGCTGGTCATCCTATCTGATATATAAATCATCAGTCAGCTAATAGGTCTGACTGGTCCTATTACAATCTGTTTTGGAACTTCCATCAAAACTAATTATAAATTTCCCAACAATTCCCCCTTTTTGATGGAACCAAAACAGTTAATCAGAAAAACAGATGACATGAATGAAAGACAGAAAATAAAGATAGTGCGCAGTTCAGAATACAATGAGATGTTGTCTTAGAATCAGAAGGATAAAGTGCTTTATTAATGATGAAAAGTTTACAAGTACAGAGAATACCTATCTTCTGATCCTATTCTAGTCTTCTGAGTACTGCGACATCATCTGAACTTCTGGAGCTCTTCTGGAATGGCAAACACTTTGTACATTCCAGCATTAGAGCAACCAGTCGCTCTTTCTCTATGATCCCTCCCATCTTAGCAAAATCATAGTACAACTTCTTGAATTGGATGGGATCAAGAGATCTATCTGGTCTGAGTGGTGGCAAGATGTTTTCAAATGGAGGTGCTTTAGGAATAAGACCCATCTCCTCACCTTCTATCATGACCATATCGAAGAATTGAGGATGCTTCATCTCAAGCCATTTCCTGAATTCCTCATTGAGTTCCCCTTGATCAGTGGACACTGGAATCTTCTCCAAGATGTATACGTCAACCAGCCAGTCTCCTCTGATCTTATCCCATTCTGGCCACCAATTCTTCTTCAAGATCAGAATATCTTTCACAGGAGCAGGTAGGGTCTTTTATTCCCAGGCAATGTCTTTAGCTGCAGCAGCCTTCTTCCTCTTCCTCCTGACATATCTGGTTGCAAGGCCTTTGCTCTCAACTAGCTTCTTCTTTCTGATGGCCTCATCGATCACAGACTGTCTGACCTTCATCTCTTCTTGCTGTGCAGGTGTCAGCTGTGATCTGGACTGTGTCTGCCTCTGGGTTGGGAAGGGGCCATTATCTGCTTTCCCTTGACCTGTTCCTTCTTCTTTTCTTCAGCCTCTGCAGATTTGTCTTCTTGGATCAACTTCTTTGCTAGCTCAAGGCTCTTGGCCTGATCTTCTGCTTCATACATTTTCTGAACATTCGATGAGAAGTCTTCGATCTTATCCACTCTCTGAACTACCTCAGATAACATGGACTTCTGTTCAGAAATTGCCTTTCCTTGAGTAGCAATGTCCTCTCCATGCTTTTCAACTGTCTGAAAAAGTTCAACCAGTTTTTTGTCAGTTAGGTGAACAACTGGTTTAGCAGTTTCTGGCATGGTAGCAGCAGATGGTGCAGGAGGAGTTGATACAGACGTAGTTGGCATAGAGGCGATTATCTGCATCTGTTTTTCCTTCTCTTATTCTCCCTTTTTAGTTGCATCAAAAAGGTAAGTTAGTCTGGCATTCATCTCATTGAATTGATGTCTTAATTCATCTTTAACCTCTTCGACTGGAAGTGGGGTTATCTGAACCGTAGAAGATGTTGGCGCAGGACCCAGTAGTCTGTTAAGACCATCTTCAATGGACTTCTCGGCCCATTTAACCGATGCTCGAATCGCTTCCACCCGGAGTCTAAGCATGTGTCTGTCCTTTCTAGTGAGGACCAGACACTCTTTTCAAGGTCAAAAAGCATTGATTCATGCAGGCTTAGCTTCTCCGTGACTGGATCGACACGCTTTATCATAGATTCGGTGATGACGTCATATAAGTGTAGCAATTTATCCACAGTCACTTTCCTCTCTGCTTCCATGAGAGCATGTTTCTCTTCTCTGAATTTCTTCATCAGACCGGCTACCAGATTGTTGAATTGAGTTTCAATTGATGGCTGTACCCCATCTTGAATAGATTTTGAAATATGATCCAGGGTAACTGCATCAATGGCAATTGATTTGCCAGATGTTGATGCCTCTCCAGGTAGGGTCACATCTGCAGCACCCGTACCTGGCTTATCGGTAGCTTGCTCAGAATCGTCATCAACGTGAGCCCAAGCTTCCTCTCCATTAACCTCAGCAATGCTGAATTTCTCATGGATTAACCACCTGATATCATCATCAGTGGCTAACTCAGCCGCATTGCTTACACCCGCGTTCTCCAGACACCTTGTCTCCAGATCCACAAAGTAGTCACCTCCCAGGGCTTTCATCAGGATTAAGAATTCTTCAATGCCTTTCAACCTTACATCCCTCTAGAATACAATCTCCCCGATCTTGGGCTGATAGCCAGGATGGTTGATCAGATCTGGACAGATCTCAAGCAGAGAAGTCTTTATCTGCTGCTTCATGATAAAGACTACCGGATCCACTTCTTCGTCTGGAGATCCCAGCTGGATCTTGGTTATGAATGGATTGTGAGAGATAGAGATGTATCTGTCATTTGTAGGAATAGTTTCCACAGTCATCTGTTCCTCAATCAGTTCGAGTGTTTTTGTTGGTTCAGCTGGCTCCTTGGGGATTATGGAGATTTCTGATTAGGGGGCAGGGATTTGTTCAGGTTGGGGTGGGGTGGGAGTTGGCTCAGAAATTGGTTGAGGTTGAGGTTAGGGAGCAGATGGGGGTGGAGATAATGGTTTGGCAGGTGATGGTGAGGGTGATTTGGAAGTTGGAGTGGGTGATCTTTCTTTTCTAAATACCGTACTGAGGGGCATAAAATTAGACGGTGATTGCTCCCCAGTAGGCTCAACTTCTTCTCCTTCAGCCTCCCCTTCTCTTTCTAGTAACTGTTTCTCCCTATTTGCACTCGTTGTTCTCTCAGAACTGGCAGCAACCTCCTCTTCTGATTCAATGTGAATCATCTCCTTTGTCCTTTCCAAAACCTCAACTGGTCCGGGAGCCAATCTTCTTCTGTCGCTTTTCTGGCTCTTCTGGTTTCTTGGCCAGAACCTTCCTTTTCAGCTTTTTCTTAGGGTGGCTTTTGCTTACATTTCTGACTGTACAGACAATGCAGTTACCTTCGCTTCTCTGCCTTTTCCTTCGCCTCATTGTCTGGGCACATAGGGAGCTAGATCATCATCAGATTGCAACGGTTCATCTTTCCCCAAGATGGCCTTGTATTTCGCTAAGTATACTTTCTTGCCATCCTCATTCCACTCAAAATTTTCTGGCAGCTTGTCAGAAAGTATGATGGAAACTTTGTGGATGAAGGAGCACTTCGAAGTCAGATAGACTTCATTCCTCTCAGTTAGATCGAACTTTGTAGTTTCCTTCAATAACCTGGTCTTGAACATCCCAAGTGAGTCCACATCTGGTGCTTTCTTGATGATGGCAGTCATAACGTACTGTTTGTAAGCAGTTACAACATCAAGAGAATACGTTAAGCACATGATCACCTTCGACACTATCTTGAACAGAAGGCGATACTTCCTCTTCAAATGAGGGGCTTTAACATTCACAATCTGGACTCGATTGGCCGGTCTCAGTAGTTCGGCTTGTAGAAACTCTTTCTCTCCCAGCTCAGATGTGAATGCCTCTGGGTCAAGACTTCCATGACGGAGACCGAAGATCCTCCGAAAATCATTATCTGTGATAATGACCTCCGTTCCTCTGACATAGGAGATCAGTTTCTCATCGTCATTCTCATCTCTCTTCAGATTATATAGAAATTCTAGGACCTCATAGGTGTTCACAACGTCTTGATGACGATAGCAGTATTCATCCAGTCCACAAGCTCGAAGGCATTCCAGAATTTCTAAGGACTCGGGGTCTGAGGTGACTGAGAACATTATAAATTTCTCATCAATGATGTCCTTTTTCATTGATGTGAAATTACAAATCTTTTTACCTTGTCCTTGTCGAGCAATGAGTTGTGCCATTTTTCTGAAACATGTGCAAATGTAGGGATAAGTTTGAGTAGATTATTTCAATAAACATGGTCAAACCAAAAACCCTATTTCACTAATCGAGTAAACTTCATACAGACTCATATTAAACATGTATGCATTAAGAACAATACAATATCATAGCAAAATCAATTTTCAGAAATTCAGTAACACAATTTGTAAGCATAGATAAGTAATTTTGACAAACAGTGAAGCAAAGAGTATGTTTAGCAAGAATACATTCAGAAATTTACCAAGTATTGATTCGTAGATTTGAAAAAATGTAGGTTGAATCAATTGATTGAGAGTGCGAGATTTTGTAAACAGAAGAATTTTCTCTCAAAGGTATTGGTAAGATTTAGAAGTGTAAAAGGTTTTTTGGAAATTGAGTTAGGGTTATATAATGCGAGGGAAAACATTTTGAACAGATTTCCATAAATACTCAAGTATCCGTGTTTTGAAATCAACGACTAAGATTAAGCGGTCGTAAAGTGTTTTAATCGTGTGGTTGAGAAAATAGCCCACTCGTATTTTGGATGCGAAAAATCGCAATAAATATCATTAAATACATATTCCCCACGTCCGCATTTAATGTTTTACAGGGCTTGCGTCATAAAGGTAAGCAAACATTAATTATAATATATTAAATGGATAAACACAGACAATATAAACCAGATAAGGCAAAGCAGATAGAAGAAAGAGCAGAAAAACGTACCTGACTGATTGATATCGTAATAAATCAGTTACCACTCGATTTGTTCTGACTTTACTGATTTTTGTCGAACTTACTGTGTAGCCTAAACCTTAGCAAATTTTCCCAACAATGTTTTATCCCTCAGACCAGGTTCCTTCTGATCTAAAACCCTTAGTCAGTTGGAGTTCCCCCTTTAACTGACATTCCTCTCTGATCAATTCCCAACTGATCTTTTCTAATCAGATGAAGTTCCCTCTTCATCTGACCTTTTTACCTGGTCAGCCTCTTAGCCAACTGGTGTTGGAGATTAATCCACCAAAGTAATTTGGTGCTTCATCTCCTAAGTCCAGTAATCCTAGCTCATTACATTGCTCTCTGAATCTGACTTCAGCTAGGGGCTTGGTTAAGATGTCTGCTCTTTTCTTATCAGTATGGATCTTTTCCATTCTAATGTTCTTCATTTCTACATGGTCTCTGATAAAATGGTGTCTGATATCCACATGTTTGCATCTCGTGTGCAGAACTGGGTTCTGAGTGATAGCAATTGCACTATTACTGTCACAAAAAATAGGCACATTCGTAGCTACAATGTTATAATCCCTCAGCTGCTGACAGAGCCAGAGCAGTTGGGAGCAACAGCTTCCTGCGGCCATATATTCTGCTTCAATAGTAGATGTGGCAACAGATGTCTGCTTCTTTCAGAACCAAGAGACCAGTTTGCTTCCTAAAAACTGACAAGTAGCCGAGGTTAATTTCTTGTCTATCCTAAAACCTCCATAATCCGAATCAGAGTACCCACTAAGCTTTAGATTATCATCTGCTGGATACCACAAACTGAGATTTACAGTACCTTTCAGATACTTAAGAATTCGCTTAGCTACTTCCAGGTGGCTTTGCTTAGGATTTGCCTGAAATCTGGCACATACACCTACTGCAAAGGTTATATCTGGTCTGCTGGCAGTAAGGTATAATAGAGATCCAATCAAAGCCATATACTCTTTCTGATTAGTTTTCTTACCACCTTCATCTTGATCCATTTTGAATGAAGTCATCATTGGAATTCTGGCTTCCTTGCAATTCTGAACTCCATACTTAGCCAACAAATTCCTTGTGTACTTCGTCTGGCAGATGAAGATCCCAGTATGAGCTTGTTTGACTTGAAGACCTAGAAAGTAGCTCATCTGACCCATCATGGACATCTCAAATTTCCCTTGCATCAGTTTACCGAATTTCTCTCATAACTTCTGATTAGGAGAACCAAAGATTATATCGTCCACGTAGATCTGAACCATCAGAATATCTTCACCGTCTTTAATTCTGAACAAGGTCCTATCAATCAAGCCCTTGGTGAAACCATTTTCTGTCAAGAACTGGGATAGTGTATCATACCATGCTCTGGGAGCCTGTTTCAGTCCATAAAGAGTTTTTCTTAAGCGGTACACTTGGTTGCTCATTTCAAAGTCAGGTGGTTGTTCAACATAAACTTCCTCAGCTAGTACCCCATTTAAGAATGCACTCTTTATATCCATCTGATACACTATGAATCCCCTATGAGCGGCATAAGCCAAAAACAGTCGAATGGCTTCCAGGCGAGCGACTGGTGCAAAGGTTTTATCATAATCAATCCCTTCTGATTGTGAGTATCCCTTAGCAACAAGTCTTGCCTTATTTCTGGTTATCACATTATGCTCATCCTTCTTGTTCTTGAAAACCCACTTATTACCAATCACATCTTGATGAGTTGGTCTATCTACAAGTTCCCAAACTTGATTTCTTTCAAACTGCTCTAGTTCTTCTTGCATGGCTTGAATCCAGCTTGCACCTTGTAGAGCTTCTTCAACTGTGAGTGGCTTCTTCAACTGTGAGTGGTTCCTTCAATGACAAATAACAACAATACATTGCACTTTCACCAATCTGATGTCTAGTTCTGACTCTATCAGATGGGTCTCCGATGATCAGGTCAGTTGGATGACTGGTTATCCAGGTCATTCTATCCCGATTCTCATCAGTTTGGAGAACATCATCCTCTTCTGATAAAGATTCATCACTAGAGACTGGGAGAGGTACTTGAGTAGGATCCACTTGGCATGGACATATCTCAGCTGATGTTGGACTCATCATGTGCTGAAGTCTGTCCGCTGGAACATCTGGTGTTCCCCCTGAACCAGATGATTCAATTGTTACTGTCTCAGCTGTACCAGCTTCTTCACTGACAGTTGTACGTACCTTAGGGTCTGACTGACCTGGTGAATCATCAAGGTCAAAGTTAGGAAAGTATACAGTGACGTATTTTGGATCCTTTTCTTTGAGCCTCAACTGATCCATTTTCAGCGATTTTGGTCTGTCAGGTGTATCTTGTTCTGTGGCATATTTCTCTCGATCAGATGTTGACTCATCAAAGACTACATGAGGCGATTCTTCCACAACTAAGGTTCGTTTGTTGAAAACCCTAAATGCTTTGCTAGTTGAGGAATATCCTAAGAATATAGCCTTATCTGACTTGGCATCGAAGGTTCTCAACAGACTCTACCCATTATTGTCTATGAAACACTTGCACCCGAATACATGAAAGTAGGAAACAAGAGGTTTTCTGCCCTTCCACAGTTCATAGGGTGTTTTGATGTGAATCTTAGTCAGAGAACATCTGTTCTGCGTGTGACAAGCAGTGTTGATTGCTTCTGCCTAGAAATGGCTTTGTGTTGCATGCTCAGCTAACATGGTGCGTGCAGCTTCTTTAAGTGTTCTGTTTCTTCTTTCTGCTATGCCATTTTGTTGTGGTGTTCTTGCAGCTGATGTCTCATGCTGTATACCAAACTCAAAGCAAAAATCAGATATAAATTGGTTCAAGAATTCTGTACCTTTATCTGATCTGATTTTTACTATGGTGTGACCCTTTTCATTCTGAATCTTCTTGAGAAGTTCAGGTAGCTTTGTTGTAGTTTCACTCTTCTTATACAAGAATATAACCCAGGTGAACTTGGAGTAATCATCCACGACCACCAGAGTGTATTTGCGTCCACTGAAACTAAGAGGCGTAACTGGTCCAAATAGATCCATATGGAGAAGTTGCAGTACTCCGCTGGATGGAGGCGAAGGTATCCCTTTGAATGAAGCTTTTACTTGTTTTCCCTTCTGACATGCGACACATGTCTGATCTTTAGAGAATACTTCATTAGGGAGACCTTCAACCAAGGACATCCTTGCTATCTTGTTAAGAGTCTTGAAGTTCAGATGACTCATTCTCTTGTGCCAGAGCCAACTGGAGCTCTTTGAACTCTTAACAATCAAACATGCATTTCTTGGAACACTGTCCCAACCTGCTGTATAAATCGTTTCTTTTCTGGATCCAGTTAGTAAGATCTGTTGAGTCACTCGATTTCTGATTGTGCATTGATCTGACGAGAACTCAACACTAAATCCATTATCGCAGAACTGTGATACAGATAACAGGTTGTGCCTTAAGCCATCAACGTATGAAACACCTGTAACCTGTATATCATTGTTCACTAAGGTTCCAACTCCTCTGGTAAAACCAAAGTTGTTGTCACCAAAGAGAACTCGTGGGCCTGGTTTTTCAATGTAATTGCTAAGGAGATGTTGACTTCAGGTCATGTGCCTAGAGCATCCACTATCTATTTACCAGATAGTTGCTTGTACACCTCCTTTATTGGCCAGTCACACTCGAACCTGTGAACGAATCAGATTTTATGTACCCCAGTAGAATCGGGTCCTGGGGGGTTAGAAGTACCTTTCGGGATCCAAACAAATCTTACACCTTAGTTGAAAATAGAAAGCTTGATTTGTCTCCCATAAACATCTACATATTCATATGTCTCTTCATATGCAATCTATTCAGTATGATTATTAGTGTGAGCCTTGGATGAATCAGAAGACTTAGGATTTTTCATTAAAATTTGTCTTCTTTTAATCCAGTGGGGCTCAGGTGCAGCAGCCCTAGGTTTCTTATTGTAAGGGTAGGTACGACTGCTACCATTAAAAGATTCATATCTTTTTGGCATAGATGATCTTAGCAGTTTACCCTTAGCTTGCTTGTTAGGCAGCTTGGATTGAGTTGACTTCAGCTGGGACTGTCCCTCGCGAGATGGTCCAGACTGAGGCCTACTCTGCTGATTTGGCTGAGGTCTCTTTAGAAGAAAAAAATTCTTCTGTTGATCCCTCGACTGATGTCTGATCAGTTGGGGTCCATTTCTATTCCCTTTCTGATCTGGCACTCGCCTTGCCTGGTCAGCTGATCCTTTTCCTTTATCTGATATAGGTTTGGCATTATGTGTATCTTGATCAGAAACTCGTTTGTTTACACTTTTCTGATGTGAACCAGACGAGGCTTTTGAGGATCCTGAAGGGTTCTCATACCCAATTCTCTTCTTATCAGTTGGCATACGAAAATAGTTGTTCAGATCTTGAACGGTCTTAGATGATTTCGTGAAGACCTCTATTTTCTTACGCAAACTGTCCTCAGTAGCTTTCAGATTCTCATGCATTCGGAAGAGTTCATCAAACTTAGCCTGAAGGACTTTGAGTTCTCCAGCTTGTTGTTCATTGAGAGCCAACTGTTCCTTAATCAGCTTTCCCTGATCAGTAGTACAGACTTTCAGAAACTCCAGTTCTGTAGTCATCTTTTGAGCAGTTTCAGCTGATTTTAGTTCAACTGCTCTTCTTGCCTCAATTTCCTTGACAAGCCGGATATTCTCAGCCCTTAAGTTATCGTTCTCAACTTCCACTCGTGTATAAGTATCTATTGCATTAGAGAGATCATCAAGCAATTGGTCATTGTAGACCTGCAGATTAATCTCTCCAGCAGATGTGCTTAGCACAACAGGTGTAGAACAGGGAACCACAGAAGGTTTAGAGATTACCTCAGATTGATCTGCTTCTCTGGCCATAAGACAGATGTCGTCATCCGATGAGAAGTTTATATCATCGACATCATCAGTTGTGGTAATCAGACATAAATCTTCAACAGATGAGTAGCCTGAGTCATCTGAAGGCAGATAATAATCATCGATGCCAGATGTGTCAGTAACCATTGCTTTTCTGTCTCGAAACCTTTGTTCTCTTCTGTTCCGCTTTTCTTTTCTTTCCTAGGGAGTCAGGTCGGGGCAATCAGCACTGTTGTGACCTGGTTTTTAGACAGTTGTAGCAACCCTTGAATCTCCAAAACTTCCTCTGTTGGGTGAATCATTTCTTCTGTAAGATCTGTCAGGAGACTTTCCACCTTATCTGTAATTAGAATCTCTCTTATCTGATCTTTCATCTCGTCTGTTCTCTTTGCGATCCTCTCTACGATCATCTTTACTTTCATCTCTGTGATCGTCTTTTTGTTCATCTTTTCTGTTATCCCTATCATCTAAAGAACGATACCTCTCTTGTGATATGTCAGAAGATCTTTGATCTCTTCCTTTGCTTCACCGATAATCATCGTAGAACTTTATGTACTTGCCCATCTGAACATTGTTCGTTCAAGTTTTCTGGTTAGTAGTGCAATCTGTTCGGCCTGGCTGATGATGTTTCCAACTGGTTCAACAATTCGTGAACTGCTACTGGTTGCCTGGAATGCAACAGATTTAGTAGAATTTGCAGCTTCAGCAGGGACATCATCTAAACCTTGTCCTCTCTCAATCAGGTCGAACTCATTGGCTTTCAAACTGAAGATTAGGTCATTTGGCTTCATGGTAGCAATATCTTGACAGTCTTTAATCACGGTCACCTTGGTATCCCATTTCTTGGTCAGTGATATGAGAATCTTGTAGTTGATATCTTTGTTTGACATTAAGCGTCCTAGATCACGAAGTCGGTTGACTCCACGAGTGATCCTTCCATCAAATTGATCAACTCTTTCATTCGGTAGCATCTTTAGTTTCTCAAATATCACCAGCTTAGCTTGCAGTCTGTTGTCCTTAATCTGTTCATTTCCTTTGTAGATTTCAGCAAGTGTATCCCATACTTCCTTAGCAGTCTTCAGGTATTTCACCTTTTCTCGTGTAGTAGAATCCATAGTGTTCATGATGAGATGTCTTGCAATAGTATCCAGATTTGACAATTTCCTCTCATCTGCATCCATCAGAGAGGGACTCTTTCTGATTCTTGCTCCAACTGGTTGAGTAGGATCTCCTGCTTCAGCTGGATTATAGTGATAGATAATAATCTGTCCTATCTCAAGAATCTCATCCATTCTGTTGCTTATCACTCCCAGATGGTCTCTCATGTCAATAGACCAATCTGCATACTCATCAACAGAAAACATGGGTAAATTATGATGCATTCCTGAAGTGTTATCCATGCTTGTGATGGTTTTATAAAATATGAGTTTTAAAAACGGTTTTTCAAGATCAGTTCAAGTGACCACAAAGGTTCTTCCTCAAGAACCGATGATATTCAAAGCCAGTGGTCAAAAGAACCACTACTCTGATACCACTTGTAGGTCCCGAACGGGTTTTAATGAGGGTAGAAGTCTAGAGGGGAGGGGTGAATAGACTTGTAAAACTTTTCGTTGAGATCAGGTGTGATTTGCAAGTATGCCTGATCAGAATGTGGAGTGAATCAGCATGGACTGATATCCGACTTACTGATTGCTCGAAGGCAGATCAGTTCAGCGTCTATCAGTTTAACTGATGGTGCGGAAGATCAGTTAACCTGTGTGAAAAACCAGTTTTACTCAACCAAGATTCTGATCAATCTGTTTTAGATCAGATGACTAAAGTGTCAAGCTGATCAGTTTAGTAGCTTGATGCTAGTCTGAACCAGATTAAGAATATACATGCAGATAACAAGTAGTGTGCAGATTAAAACTATATAAATGCACACAGATTTATAGTGGTTCGGACAACTTGTCCTACGTCCACTCTTCCCTATCAGCAGGGGCACCAACTTAACCAACTGGACTTAGTTTAATGTGTTAGTCCAACACAGTACAACCAACATATGTCTTACGAGTTCTCACTCAACCAATCCCAGAAATCAGATCTAGAAACCCTAGACTGAAATCTCGCTATAACAAACTTAACCTAACTTGTGTTTGGGTATAAGATTTGTAACGTTCCAACTGTAATATTATCCTATTGTCTAAGTAGCCTAAAGCTAGAGGATAAGTATTCTATGCTAAGAACAATTGGACGAACACTTAGAAAATAATCTTCGATTAGTGTTCTTCGTGCTGAAATCTTCTAGAGCTTGAGCTTGTGTATAATTTCTGCAACCTTACTCTAAAGGTTAAGTCACATATATATAGGCACGAAATGGAACTAGCCGTTGGAGAGCGATTCAAATTTCGGTCTATTTTAGGTAGGTCTGCAGGCTGACTTGACGTGCTTCAGGGACGACATGGCCGAAAGCATACAAGCTTATCCTTTCTAGCAGTTTAACCCTGAAATGCCTTGCTGCAGGTTATCAGTGCTCCGTACGTGCGTTGTCGACTTCTTATTGGCTATCAAGTACACTTTGCATTGCTTGAATTAGCAACAAGGTTGACACTCTTCTTGTCTGCACACTTG
Source organism: Stenogyne calaminthoides (assembly GCA_037126765.1). Taxonomy (NCBI): domain Eukaryota; kingdom Viridiplantae; phylum Streptophyta; class Magnoliopsida; order Lamiales; family Lamiaceae; genus Stenogyne; species Stenogyne calaminthoides. The sequence continues at coordinate 19,116,315 of JBBCBC010000016.1, read as the reverse complement.
GCACGTACTAGGTAACATTCAAGTAGTCACCTGATGGAGTTGACACAGATCAGTTTGAACACTGATATGTCTACCTGATTTAGGTCATCTTCTTGTAAGCTGCCTTAGCACAACTTACTGAACTTTCCTTGTAGTCATCTGATGTAGGTCTTCTGGACGGTCTTCTGTCTTGATGTCTTCTGGTCTTCTGCTTGTCCGAACGTCAGATCTTCAACACATCTGATCTTCAACATATCTAATCTTCAATATATCTGATCTTCAACATATCTGATCTTCTGACCTTCAAGACTAGACCTACTCTTATCTAATACATCAGCTGTCTATATATCTCAGCTGGTCATCCTATTTGATATTTAAATCATCAGTCAGCTAACAGGTCTGACTGGTCCTATTACAATCTGTTTTGGAACTTCCATCAAAACTAACTATAAATTTTCCAACAACATGTATCAGGACATCTTGGTAGTAAGGATCAGGTTTCAATAGGTACTAAGACTCAGGATTATCTGCACCTTGTATAGTCAGTAGATATAGATCAGGGATAAATAGGTATGTTAGAATTTGCCTAAAAAACGCAGTAGTTTCTGAGGAACTCAGAAGAATCATGAAGACTCAAAAGACCCTGAACTCAGAAGATCCTGAATATTGTTTTGAACTGACCCAAAAGACCCTGAACAAACTATTACTAGTTTAATAATTTTTTGTTCATTCTTAGTACAAACAAAGAGAATGTTATACATTCGTGGACATTAAGGAACATATCGGTTCAATGTGGTTGACCTAAAAAGAGCCGTTTTGTTTGTCTCTGTTCAAAGGAAGACTTCGACCAATGAGGAGGCAACAACATCGTAATTTACTGACACTGAAAGTGCCATATCTCTATATTACCTAAATCATGCAAGGGTTTGTTCAAACCCTAAAAATAACCATTCATCAATAACAAAAAGAGGAAACCCCTTGAAGCTGTCTCTCCAACGGATAGTTTTTCAAGAGTGGGCTCTTAGAGAGTTGGCTATAAATACCAAGGCCTTGCACACAACCAAGGTTACGGGAAATCAAAGCAACTCCAGAGCTCACTCGTATTCAGTTTACATTGTGAAGCACTCGAAACCCTTAGAATTTCCCAAGTGTTTCATCTTTGAAGAGAGCTCATTTACTAAGTCTAGATTCAAAGTATATTCAAAGCTTAGTTAGAGATATCCTAGCCTTTTACCTTGTGTTTATTATAAAAGGATATCTCACCTTAGTTGGAAACCAACCAAAACCAAAACCATTTTATTAGGTAGTTTGAGTGTGTAGTTGTTGGAGAGTGAGAGTTGTAAAGAGTGAGTAAGCTGCAGGTGTTCAGCTTGAAAGCTCTAGAGAAGAAGTTAGTAAGCTGCTTGTGTTCAGTCTGAAAGCTTGTGTGTGTTGAGTTAGTAAGCTGCAGTAGTTCAGCCTGAAAACTCATAGTGGAAAGTTAGTAAGCTGCTGAATTCAGTCTGAAAACTTAAGGTAGTAGTAGTAGTGTGTTAAGGAATTTCTCTGAGGATCAGAGAGAGTGGACGTAGGAGCTTGAGTCTCTAAACCAATATAACTTGCTATGTTGCTTGCTTTCTGTTTTGCATTTTATCTTGTTGCATATTTTTCACTGAAAGCATACTCAGTTTTCTGATATTCAGTTGGAATCAATCCACTGAAGTTGCATTAAGTTGATCATAGACTTAACCACTATTTCACTGAGAAAACAAGATTTTCAGCAAAGTAAAACGAGTATAAACTTAGGGCCTACACATTCCGCACTCTAGATAAGCTAGTATAGATAGTTATCAAACTGATCAACTCTCCTGAGTAGTCAGTAAGATCATTATCTACTCCAAGCTTAGTTAGACTTTGTTTTAAAACTCAGAATCAGTTGAGCTAATTTGAAGTCTCTGAAAGCCGCTCAGTGTTATTGTCTCAGTAGACTTCGACTCAGGGCATTTTGTGCTTCTCATGACTAATCTTCAAGACACCCTGACTCACTAATTGTAGTGTTTTCTGAAAATTTTAAAAATCACTATACAGGTGTATTCCCCCCCATACACGTGTGAGACTCGTTTACCCCGGGACCAACATATATTGAGATGCCCCGTTGGGTTCGGGGCGGTCTGGATTTGGGCTGGGCCGAATCAGGTTCGGGGTTGGGATAACCTAGGTTGGGATGATGGGATGGGGTAGAGTTTATACAATATTTGTAAAATAAGTTGGATATCCCAACTTTTTTTTTGGAGCTTATAAGCTTTATAGAGCTTTTTTTAATATTTTATAAGATGTTAAACATCTTATTTTACCAAATAAAATTAGAGAACTTATAAATTTCTAAACATCTTATAAGACATTTTAAAGAGCTTTTTAGCGATGTCAAACAGGCTCTTAGTCAATGTATATATATTTATATCTATATATAGGAGAAGGTCAATAACTAAAAATGTAAAATAAAAAGATAAAATCTAGAGCCATAAGTTCACAAGTCGAACCAGAGGCCGGAGCCCAACTAAAAACCAACTAAAAGCGTAAAATAAAAAAAGAAAAAACTTAGAGCTATAAGTTCACAAGTAGAACCAGAGGTCGAGCCTCACTAAAAACCTTGTTAGGGTAAAACCCTCCTTAGGGCTAGTTAAGGGAAAAAGGGACACCCCTCCACAATGAATTACGTCGCAACGCTAAAATAGTCCTTATTTCATATCCAAATAGAGATTATGCTTAAGTAACTCGGGACACCCCTCGAACCAAATATTATAATACTGTAAATTGACAAGAGCATCAGCAATAGAATTCCCCTCTCAATAAATATGAGACATGTGCAAAGTTATATATGAACGAATGCTGGCAAATATGTCCCAGCAAGCTTTAACTCTCCATGGAAGGTTGGTCCCGTTGCTACAGAGTACTTTAACCGCAAGGATGCAATCAGACTCCAACCAGATGTTGCGTCAACTGTGAGAATGAGCAAATATGATACCATGAAGCCCAACTAAGATTTCTGCATCGAAGGCCAAGCCTCGTCCCAGAGGAAAGGAGAAGGGAAAAAAGGTATATACCCTGCATTTTAAAAAGCGGGTTGGAGCAGCCGATCGTTCCGATCCGATCGATAAGTGGTTAGCCCACCGAACGGCTCGAAAGTGTTGGACCGAGTGCCCCCAAAAGCGCTTGCAAATCAACCAAAAGCATCAAGAGCGGGTCGAAGCGGTCACTGGTCGGACTGGTCGACTCGTCGCTTTTCTGTATTTGGGGGGGAAAAATGATATGGATTTTCTAATATTTTTTTTTAATTCAGACTCTAATAAGAATCTCAGATTAGATCAATTAAATTTGATTTAGTATTACTAACATTTGATTTATATTGTTCAAATTGAAATTTAAACTGAAATTTTGGATGCATATTTATTTAATTTTTATGGTAACGTATTTAAAGGATATACTATTACAAAGGAAAAAACATAGATGAAATTTATTATTTATATATTTATTTATATATTACGTAATTATGAAGTCATGCCGACTCAACCACTCTAATAACGGTCGGACCCGGTCGAACCAGATTCAACCGAAAGCGTTAAGGTTGTCTGATTCATCGTCCGCTTCCGCTTTTAAAACATACTAGTATATACTCTCTTTAATTAAAAATTAAAGTGTTGCACCCATTTCATATAAGAAAAAAGATATCTACCAATTTTTTAATGAAAATACATATATGCCCTTATTAAGAAAAAAATTTATACCCACATGTTCCACACTCTCTCTTATTTCTTAAGATTTAATTAAATGATGATAGGTTATTTCTCTTTTGTTTAATTTTATTATAAAATTATCCATTTTTTTATTTATATTATATCTTAATTTTATAAATTAAATTAAAAAAATCAAATAATTTATTACAATAAATAAATTTAACATTAATGTGAACCAATTTTTTCTTTTTATTCTTTACAATTATAAATATCATTAATTTCACTTCTATAATTTAATAAACCTTTTCTAATAATAATTTTTACTAAACTTAATAATTGTTGTAGGATATGTAGAAATAAAGGACACAGATTTGGTGACCCAGTTCGTCAGGAATGACTACATCTGGGGGCATACCAAGCCAGGAGGTTTTCACTATTCTTCCCATACGTTAATACATCAGAGATCCCTTTATATATGATATATTCTAGGGTTACATATAATATCAGGAATTACCTAAACTACCCCTCCATCAATTACTTCTTGATGAAGGCACATAAATGTATTTTCCTTCAACACTTCCCCTTGTGCCAAATCAAGATGGTAGATGGTGCATGAATATTATCTCTCTAACGCCCTTGCCAAATATCAAAAGCTAAGTAGAAAAATAAATCTTGGTCGAAGGGAAAAGAATTACAACGCACCTATGTCGAGACTCCCCCTGAAGTGTACACGTCTCACTTGATAAGTACGTTTATCATGTGAGCTACAAATCTCAATTCTTGTCATTGACTTCTTAAGAATTGTTCTTGACAATAATTATGTAAACAAATCAAACATAATTTATTTAAAGCTTACTTAAGTTACTTGTACTTGAGTAAAACTTGTTGGTTCCCATGGTAAATACATAAACCATTTTGGGAATGACCTTTATGTGGATTACAAAGATAACCAACATAAACAAAACCAACTAACACATTATTTAGTCTATGGGTGTAAGGGGCAGCTTCAACATTTCTTAAGGGTTACAATTTCATCTGTTGTCCCTTTCCAAATTTCGTTAGGGGTCACAATTTCATTAGTGGACCCTCTTAGCATTTCCAGTAATGACATAGTAAGCCCATTCAAAGGTTCCTTTTTAGGTATCAGAGCGTATCAATGACACCATCCCGATGATATTGTGTTTGGTCCTGAACTAAATATAGGTAACAAGTTCATTGAGAAAGTAATAATCAATCGAGTGCACTGAGTTAAGTACAATAACGCACATACTGAACTTATATAGGGAATTACAGATCCCAATAGCTCTTCGTCATTTTTTTCTTTGGACGAAATGGATCTTTCTTTAAATCTATACTTCGATCGATCATGGGAGTACTAATTATATGCATCTTGTCCATGTTAAATTGCCTGAACATATTTTGGACATATGCAGATTGGTGGATAAGTATTCCACAAGCTCAAGTTCTAGTACAAAGCCTAGACAAATTGAGTTTTTCCAAGATTCTTTATCTCAATTTCGGATTGCAAGTAGCTCATGATTCTCTTATTTCATCAAGAGTGCCTATTATTTGTGGTTTCTCTTAGTTCATTAAGAGTACCTATTATGTTCATCCATCAACATAAATTATAAATCCGAAACTTATTTCTTTATAAAACGTAGGGGCACTTTTCGTCATTCTATAATATTTCTCAATCAACTAGTCACTTAAGCTGGTATACCACATACGTCCAGATTGTTTCAATCTAAAGTGAGTATTTCAAGTTTATTGCAAACACACTCTGTAGTTTAGAGTCACTTGACTTGGGTAACAGAAAGACCATCAGGTGCTTCCATATATATCTCTATATTAAGATCCCCATAGAGATATGCAGTAACCACTTTCATTTGTTGCATTTCCAGTTCTTTGGGAACTATAAGGCTAACTAAGTAGCGAAACGTTATAATGATAATTATGTCAACCCAGGGCGTAGTGAGAAATATATCAGGACTTTATATTTCTCATTACGCTTTCTGACAAAGACTCGTTTATGCCTACAGGCTTTACACTTGGTCAGGTTAACACTACCAGACCAAATACTTGTGTCTTTGTTATATGATCAAGTTCTTCCTGGATTGCTTATTTCAGTTTAGGCCAATATACTCTTTGTTGACATTATACAATTGAGCATGGTTTGATATCATCGTGCTCTATAATTCCTTGAGCAACAATATAAGCAAATACATCATTAATCTATGTGCAATGTCTTTCCATCGACTCATATGCACTCCAATATATTGAGATTTCTTTATATATAGAATCATATAAAACTTAGGAGCGTCCTCTAGTAATGATTCATTGACATTAAGTATAATCAGAGATAATCTTAGGAGATGTATTCTCGACATTGATGATCAATAAATTGAATCGTGCCACACCTACCTTTTCTTCCATTGGGTGGTGTTAATCGAACCATGTGGCTTCCCCCATTTCCTTTTGAGAGCCACGGCCCCAACCACACTTCCACCAAGTATGGTCGCAACACCTTTTCTGTGGTGTTGTGCCCCTTATTGGGGATTTCTACCTTACAGACATTTGCAGCTAGTATATGTGACCTATTCACTTTAGCAATATCAGTAAACGTAGCAGACATCAAATCAGTTACGTTCTAAATATGTTATTCTTTTTACTCCACTTTCACGTTGTGAAGTTGGGGGATCAAAATAAGACATAGTGTGGATAGACCAAGATACTTCCAGTCGTTCCCTTAGAAAATGATTTTTCTTATCTCCCCCTAACGACGGGAAGATTGTCTCATTTAAGTGACAATCCACAAATCCAGCGGTAAATAGGTCGCCTGTCAAGTTGTCTAAATAGCGGATAATTGTTGGGGATTCATATCCAACATATATACTTAATCGTCTTTGAGAACCCATCTTACTGCGATGTGGGGGCGCAATAGGCACATATATTGCACAACCAAGTATACGTAAATGTGAACTTTCAGGCTTATATCAAGCTGCATGGAATATTGCATAACCCCATGCAAAGATAGGCATGTTGATGCGCATAAACAGTGCCCTAGCCACCATTTATTTTCTTTTGATGGTGGCATCTGTGAGACCATTTGTGTAGCACAAGGAGTGCAGGATTAATTGTGGATAGTAGAACGACATGTGACCATATGTCAAAGAATCAACCAGAACCATAAAATACTTGAATGGTCCGCATTCTGGATGAATTGTTCCACAAATATCATCTTGTATTCTTTGTGAGAATGAAATGTTTTATTTTGAATCTTTAGCATAAGTAGGTCTCATTTTTACTTTTGCTAAAGAGTAGGCTTTGTAAAATGAGTGATGGTCCTTTGAGATTTATAAAATGAGGTAGAGTGCAATGTAAATAGTGTTTCTGGTACTTCAGAAAACATAGATTGCAAGAAAGCAGCAACATGACCGATATTGTGCATTATATCGAATTCTTATCTCATTTTATGTTTCACTCAGAAAACAGATGTCTATATTAGTTCTTCAATATATGGATCATCATGTCACAACTTGGATGTCCAACATTGTCATGACAAAGCCTATATTAATCAATGTCCCATAGTTCATTATTGGCGACAATATATAATTCGAGAATCCATATAATAGTGAGATGCAATTCACAAGATTGACTTATTAATTTCTCTAAGATGTGTTTTCTTCCACATTCACTAGAGGTAATTAAATTTTATTCTCATTATGATCTTTCAAATGATAATGTTGGCACAAACATCTTTAAAATTAAACAAGAAATATTGATGCACAATATTTTGAAATAAATTTTTACTTTTAGAATAAAGTTCAAATTAATAAGCCAGCATCACTAAAAGATCTTAATCCAAAAATCAAACTAAGAAATCATCTGTCTAAATAACTTTAAGAACCAAAGTACTTGTTCAAATAAAAGGAGGCACTATGCCTTAACAACATTCTTGAAAAGAGAAATTGATAAAGTAAAGCAGTCAAAATCATGAATACCTATTGACTGGGCAAAGTCCTTGTTGCCATTGAAATTTGCAATCGTGAGGTTAACATATTTACGATGGTTTTTGCCTTCCATATATTGGGTTTCATGTTCTTTAGATTCCCCATGCCTCTTATAATTAATTGCTACTTTGTGCTCGCATGGTAATGGTGACCCTTAACATGGGTCCCACAACCCCTACCACGTGGTGCATTTATTATTTTCACATTGGTAGGGATTAACACGTCATGTCCACTTTCCTTTGGAACTCTTTTCATTGTTCCTTAATAAAGTTAGCTTTGGGAATTTTCATTGTCCCATAAGGTTTGACATTATTATTTAAAAAGAATTTGATCATACTTTCAATTATTTATAAGATGACACATATCATCAAGGAACTTGATGGCTGCCTAGTATAGCTTGTATCTGGACAAAAGTCTAATTATGAAAACAAACAAGTCCAATACAAATTTGGGCAATTCACCAGAACATGTAGCATAATAATGACCACACACGGGACTAAAAAAACGCTTCCCTTATTTTCTTATTGAATTTATAAAATGTGATAGTTCATAAAAATAAGAACTTGATATTAAAAAATTATCATAGCACTTGAAATTTGAAAAAATATGAAGTAGTTAAGAAGTTAAAGTCTATCAATAACATCAAAACCGCTATGTAAAAGAAAAGTAGGACAATTTTCTGTGATTTATATTTCAAAGTGGGTAAGACCTATTTTAACACATAACATATAAGTATTAAAAATGATTGGCCCTTTATCAAGAATTTGGCAGTTCTTCTCCCTTTCATAAATTGGAATGATCCGACCCTTGTAGTTACAAATGAAATTGTAGGGAATAAGTTTAGAAAGAAAAAAAAATCCCATATCCTGTTAAGTTTCAATTGAGTAGAATGAGTTACTTTTCAATTTCGAGTAAAATAATTTATTTTTCAAATTGAGTAGAATGATTTACTTTTCATTCAATATTTTCCTTTATTCTTTAGATATATCACTTACATCGTGATAGTATTTTTTTCATATTCAAGCCTATACTGGTTTGCCAGCCAATATAAGCATTGAAGTAGGGAAGGTGGAGAGAGTTTTATTGTATCATATCATCTTCTGTGATTTGCTTTCCACAGAAAGTACGACGTGTTTTAAGGTGCAACATATATTTATCAAAATTGTTGATCCTTTAATAGGAAAGTAAGCGGATTTTATTCCACTAGACAGTTAGTTCTAAAAGCAGAATATTATGCATGTTTTCAAAACGTCACCATCTCCCACAGTTCTTCGGGTGTTTTTAATTGAAGGTACTCCTAGTATAAACTAGGATCAATGTGACCTCAAAGGTATTAGTGGATTGGCTTTGACCTTGTCAGACAGTTCATCGTCGTTGGGACCAGTGGATGGGTTTCATTGTAAAAAAAAACTTCCTAAAGGAGGTATTTTCCACATCGAAAATCCAATATGATACTCAATTTCTTTTGAGCTCAATATTTTCAATTTAGGTCAAGTTGGTTAAGCCATTTACTGCAGGCAAGAAAGAATATATATTAATTACTCAAACTTAGCAATATGAGATATTACTTTTCAAGAATGTGCATAAAAAAAAATTGAGACCAAAGGTCACATATTTCGATGGTTTGTGAAAATACTTTATCACATTAATTTATACTCATATGTTTCACCCATGAATATTCTTTATCATGGAGGTGTACAATAGCAAACATATATATATAAAACAAACATAGTATGACATATAGATGACAATTTAATAAAATTTTCAGTTCACAATAATAATCATAAAGTCACATACCCAAAAACATCATGGGAGTTTAGGATATTTGAAAATAGTTTCATCAATATAATATTTTTGTGTGGCTTTACTTGCAAAAATGTAATCGTCGCCACCTATTTCTTTAGATGGAAAAATATTCAATAGATTTAAGTGAATCAAAATATATAGCCACAAAAAATAATAGGCAAACTAGGATTTTTCACAGAAATCCTAATTTCTACAACAAATAATTATCAAGCCTATTATGCGGCAAGCAGTTCTAATTGCTAAAATTTAAAAGGGATTAAGCTTCTTTACCAGAGCGGAACCCTACGGTAAGGGTTCCTAATCGTCTAATGAGATATTTGACTCGTGTCAAGCGCAAACTCAATGAAAGGTTCAAGTGTTTATTCAATCGTGTCATATACAGGAGCAATTCCTTCAGCCTTAAACTCGTCTCATAGGAACAAAGTAACCGACAAGTACAAATCACCAATATCGAGTCCAAAATAACTTACCACAAAATTTGATTAGCCATAAGTCCAAAATAACTCACCACAAAAATTGATTGGCCATAAGTAATACATATGCAGCATAAATTAATAAAGCCAATTACTGATTCTCTATCTGATGCTTAGAGTTACTAAAAACTTCCCATTGAAAAAATATGTTGCTGTGCTCCAGTACCATCGGAGCAATCACTTGAGAAAAAAAATCGATGACCAGTAGCCTAAGTGGTCAAAACATTGGTCATATATGGGCTGTAGCCATATATTAGGTCTATGCAGTAGTGAAATCATGCCCCATATACTATACAATTTTTTATTTTTTTTTGGTAAATAAGTGATCTCGAGACCATTGCTTTGTTGCAAGAACTAAATTATGAAATCACATCACATATATCCATTTTTTAATAAAACGATGATCCATAAATTCTTACATATACCATGACGACAAACAATCACCCAAAACCACAGTTTAATGGTAAAAGTAAATCGGAAAAGACACTCGCGCAGATCTATAAAATAAAGATATTGCACTTGATAATTAAGGAGAGAGAACGAGGACATGTACCGTGGAAATACGATTAGGTAGAGAATTCATGTTGATAACGTGTTGTAGGATATGCAGAAATAAAGGACACATATTTGGTGACCCAGTTCGTTAGGAATGACTACATCTGGGGGCATACCAAGCCAGGAGGTTTTCACTATTCTTCCCATACGTTAATACATCAGAGATCCAGTTGGGAAATTTATAGTTTCGATGGAAGTTCCAAAACAAATAATGTAATAGGACCAGTCAGACCTGTTAGCTGACTGATGATATAGATAGTCGATAAGATGACCAGCTGAAGTGTATAGACAGCTGAAGTAACAGATAGGTCACATATTGAGGGGGAACTCAATATGTATAGGTTAAGTTTTGTGAAGATCAGAAGATCAACTAACTCGAAGATCAAATGATGAAGATTTATTGATTAAAGCAGATAGTCCTGAAGATCAGATAAGTCATGAAGATCAGAGATGCTGAAGAGCTAATCAATACGAAGCAGACAAGTCAAGACTAAAGACATCAAGACCAGACGACGTACATCCAAAGACTTAAAGAAGCGGTCAGTAAGTTGTGCTAAGACAACTTATAATCAGATGACCTAAGTCAGGTAGGCTGATCAGGATTCTGACTGTTCTGTGTCAACTCCATCAGGTGACTGCTTCAATGTTACCTAGTACGAGTCAAGTGTTCAGACAAAAAGAATGTCAACCTTGTTGCCTATTCAAGTGCTGTGAATCGTACTTGATAGCCAATGAGAAGTCGACAACACACGTACGGAGTTCTGACAGTCTGCAGAAAGGTGGTTCAGCGTCAACGGCTAGAAAGGACAAGCTTGCATGCTTTCGGCCATGCCGCCCCTGAAGCACGTCAAATCCGTCTGCAGACCTACCTAAAATATATCGAAATTCGAATTGCTTTCCAACGTCTAGTTCGATTTCGTGCCTATAAATATGGTATCAAACCTTCATAGTAAGGTTACGGAAATTATCTACAAGCAAAAGCTCTCAAGATTTCCGCACGAAGAACACAATCTCAAGATTAATTCTTAAGTGTTCATCCCTTAGTTCTTAGCAAGAATACTCATCCTCTAGCTCTTGGCTACTCAGAAGATAGGATCGTATTTTAGTTGGAACAAAACAAATCTTATACCCAAACACTGTTATGTTAAGTTTGTTATAGCAAGATTTCAGTCTAGGGTTTCTAGATCTGATTTCTGGAAGACAGATAACGAAGTTTGGGATACGCTTGCTGAAAACTGTAGAGGAAATGAACAGATCAAGGACAGCAGACTGGAAGCTGAGCTAGTTGTATTTGAGAAACTAAAGATGCTACCGAATGAAACAGTTGATCAATTTGATGGAAGGATCACACGAGGAGTCAACCGACTTCGTGATCTTGGACGAGTAATGTCAAACAAGGATATCAACTACAAGATTCTCAGATCGTTGACTAAGAAATGGGATACCAAGGTGACCGTGATTAAGGATTGTCAAGATATTGCTACCATGAAACCAAATGATCTAATCTTCAGTTTGAAAGCCCATGAGTTTGACCTGATTGAATGAGAGAAGACAAGGATCAGAAAGTTCTATGATGACTATCGACGAAGCAGAGGAAGAGATTGAAGATCTTCTGACAGATCACAAGAGAGATATCGTTCTTCGGATGATAGGGACAACAGAAGAGATGACCGAAAAGATGATCACAGAGATGACCAGAAAGATGATCAGAGAGAGGATCGCAGAGAGAACAAACGAGATGAAAGATCAGATAAGAGAGGTTCTGATTACAGACAGAATGGAAAGTCTCCTGACAGATCATACCGAAGAAATGATTCACCGAAGAGAGGAAATTCTAGAGATTCAATGGTTTGCTATAACTGTCACAAACCAGGTCATTACAGTGCTGATTGTCCTGACCTGACTCCCAAGGAAAGAGAAGAGAAACGGAACAGAAGAGAACAAAGGTACCGAGACAGAAAAGCCATGGTTGCAGACACATAGGAATTGACGATTCATATCTTCCATCAGATGACTCTGGTTATTCACCTGTTGAAGATTTCTGTCTGATCACCACAACTGACGATGTCGATGATTTGAACTTCTCATCTGATGACGACATCTGTCTGATGGCCAGAGAAACTGATCAGTCTGAGGTAATCTCTAAACCTTCTGTGGTTTCTTGTTCCACACCTGTTGTGCTTAGCACATCTGCTGGAGAGATTAACCTGCAGGTCTACAATGACCAATTACTTGATGATCTCTCTAATGCAATAGATACTTATGCATGAGTGGAAGTTGAGAACAATAACCTAAGGGCTGAGAATATTCGGCTTATCAAGGATATTGAGGCAAGTAAAGCAGTTGAACTAAAATCAGCTGAAACTGTTCAGAAGATGACTAAACAACTGGAGGTTCTGAAAGTCAGTATTACTGATCAGGAAAAGCTGATTAAGGAACAGTTGGCTCTCAATGAATGACAAACTGGAGAACTCAAAGTCCTTCAGGCTAAGTTTGATGAACTCTTCCGACTGCATGAGAATCTGAAAATATCTGAGGACAATTTGCGTAAGAAAATAGAGGTTTTCACGAAATCTTCTAAGACTGTTCAAGATCTGAACAACTATTTTCATACGCCAATTGATAAGAAGGGAATTGGGTATGAGAACCCTTCAGGATCCTCAAAAGCCCTGTCTGGTTCACATAAAAAAAGTGTAACTAAATGAGTTTCTGATTAAGATTCACGAAAAGCCAAATCTGTATCAGATAAGGGAAAAGGATCGGCTGACCAGGCAAGGCAAGTGCCGGATCAGAATGGGAACAGAAATCCCCAACTGATCAGACACCAGCTGAGGAATCAACAGAAGAATCTTTCTCTTCTGAAGAGACCTCAGCCAAATCAGCAGAGTAGGCCTCAGTCTGGACCATCTCGTAAGGGACAGTATCAGCTGAAGTCGACTCAATCAAAGCTGCCTGACAAGCAAGCTAATGGTAAACTGCTGAGACCATCTATGCCAAAAAGATATGAATCTTTTAATGGTAGTAGTCGTACCTACCCTTATAATTAGAAACCTAGGACTGCTGCACCTGAGCCACACTGGATTAAAAGAAGACAAGTTTCAATGAAAAATTCCAAGTCTTCTGATTTGTCCAAGGCTCACACTAATAATCATACTGATCAGATTGCATATGAAGAAACGTATGATTATGTAGATGTTTATGGGAGACAAATCAAGCCTTCTGTGTTCAACAAAGATGCCATATTTGTTTGGATCCCGAAAGGCACTTCTAACCCCCAGGACCCAATTCTACTGGGGTACCTAAAATCTGATTTGCTTGCAGGCTCGAGTGGGACTGACAAATAAAGGAGGTGTACAAGCAACTATCTGGTACATAGATAGAGGATGTTCAAGGCACATGACTGGAAGTCAACATCTCCTCAGCACTTACATTGAGAAACCAGGCCCACGAGTTCTCTTTGGGGACGATAACTTTGGTTTTACTAGAGGAGTTGGAACCTTAATGAACGATGATGTACATGTTACAGGTGTCTAATACGTTGATGGCTTAAGGCACAACTTATTATCTGTATCACAGTTCTGCGACAACGGATTTAATGTTGAGTTCTCATCAGATCAATGAACAATCAGAAATCGAGTGACTCAACAGATTTTGATAACTGGCTCCAGAAAAGGAACGATTTATACAGAAGATTGGAACAGTTGTCCAAGAAATGCATGCTTGATTGTTAAGAGTTCGAAGAGCTCCAGTTGGCTCTGGCACAAGAGAATGAGCCATCTGAACTTCAAAACTCTTAACAAGATAGCAAGGATGTCCTTGGTTGAAGGTCTTCCGAATGAAGTATTCTCTAAGGATTGGACATGTGCCGCATGTCAGAAGGGATAACAAGTAAAAGCTTCATTCAAAGGGATACCTTCTCCTCCATCCAGAAGAGTATTACAACTGCTCCATATGTATCTATTTGGACCAGTTACGCCTCTTAGTTTCAGTGGACGCAAATACACTCTAGTGGTTGTGGATGATTACTCCAAGTTCACCTGGATCGTATTCTTGTATAAGAAGAGTGAAACTACAACAAAGTTACCTGAACTTCTCAAGAAGATTCAGAATGAGAAGGGTCTCAGTATAGTGAAAATCAGATCAGATAAAGGTACATAATTCTTGAACTAGTTTATATCTGATTTTTGCTCTGAGTTTGGTATACAACATGAGACATCAGATGCCAGAACACTACAACAAAATGGTGTAGCAGAAAGAAGAAACAAAACACTTAAAGAAGTTGCACGCACCATGTTAGCTGAGCATGCAACTCAAAGTCAATCAATACGTTCACACTAAAAAGGATGTTCTATCAATACAACATGTATGAACGCAAAAAGAAAAACCCCGATGTTTCTCATGACTAAGATTCACTTTAATGAGTCAACATGGGAAGATCAGTTGAGAAGAGAAATCTATTCTTAGGATATTCCTCAACAAGATGTACATTTAGGGTTTTCAACAAACGAACCTTAGTTGTGGAACAAACACCAGATTTACTAAAAATGGAGAGAAATTAAGGCTCAAAGGAAAGGATCTAAAAATCAAAGGAAAGGATGTAAATGTTCTAAACTTTGACCTTGACCTTGACGATTCACCAGGTCACTCAGACCCCAAGGTAAGTACAACTTTAAGTGAAGAAAATTTGGTACAATTGAGGCGGTAATAACCTGAACCATACGGTTCGGGGGAACATCGATGTTCGGTGGGCGGACTTCAAACATGATGATGAGTCCAACATCAGCTGAGATATTTCAATGCCAAGTGGATCCTACTCAAGTACCTCTCCCAGTCTCTAGTGATGAATCTTTATCAGAAGAGGATGATGTTCTCCAAACAGATGACAATCAGGACAGAAGGACCTGGATAACCAGTCATCCAACTGATCTAATCATCGGAGACCCGTCTGATAGAGTCAAAACTAGACATCAGATTGGTGAGAGTGCAATGTATTGTTGTTATCTGTCTCTGAAGGAACCTCGAACTGTGGAAGAAGTTATATCTAATGCAAGTTGGATTTTAGCTATGCAAGAAGAATTAGAGCATTTTGAAAGGAATCAAGTTTGGGAACTTGTAGACAGACCAACTCACCAAGATGTGATTGGAACTAAGTGGGTATTCAAGAACAAGAAGGATGAGCACAATGTAATAACCAGAAATAAGGCAAGACTTGTTGCTAAGGGATATTCACAATCAGAAGGGATTGATTATGATTAAACCTTTGCACCAGTCGCTCATCTGGAAGCCATTCGGCCGTTTCTGGCTTATGCAGCTCATAGGGGATTTACGGTGTATCAAATGGATGTAAAGAGTGCATTCTTAAATGGGGTACTAGCTGAGGAAGTTTATGTTGAACAACCTCCTGGCTTTGAAATGAGCAACCAAGTGTACCGTTTAAGAAAAGCTCTTTATGGACTGAAACAGACTCGTAGAGCTTGGTATGATACACTATCCCAGTTCTTGATAGAGAATGGTTTCACCAAGGGCTTGATTGATAGGACCTTGTTCAGAATAGAAGATGGAGAAGACATTCTTATGGTTCAGATCTATGTGGACAACATTATATTTGGTTCTTTTAATCAGAAGTTATGTGAGAAATTCAGTAAGCTGATGCAAGAGAAATTTGAGATGTCCATGATGGGTCAGATGAGCTACTTTCTAGGTGTTCAAGTCAAGCAAGGTCACACTGGAATATTCATCTGCCAGGCAAAGTACACTAGGAATTTGTTGGCTAAGTATGAAGTTCAGAATTGTAAAGAAGCCAGAATTCCAATGTTGACTGCATTTAAGATGGACCCAGGTGAAGGTGGTAAGAAAACTAATCAGAAAGAGTATAGGGCTTTGATTTGATCTTTACTATACGTGAATGCAAGCAGACTAGATATAACCTTTGCAGTAGGTGTATGTGCCAGATTTCAGGCTAACCCCAAACAAAGCCACCTGGAAGCAGCTAAGCGGATTCTTAAGTATCTGAAGGGTACTGTAAACTTAGGTTTATGGTATCCAGCGGATGATAATCTAGAGCTTAGTGGGTACTCTGATTCTGATTATGGAGGATGTAGGATAGATAAGAAATCTACATCAGGTACTTGTCAGTTTTTGGGAATCAAACTGGTCTCTTGGTTTTCTAAGAAGCAAACATCTGTTACCACATCTACCACTGAAGCAGAATATATGGTTGCTGGTAGCTGTTGCTCCCAACTGCTCTGGCTCTGTCAGCAGCTGAGGGATTACAACATAAATTCTACCAATGTGCCTATCTTCTGTGACAGTAATAGTGCGATTTCTATCACTCAGAATCCAGTTCTGCACACAAGATGCAAGCATGTGGATATCAGACATCACTTTATCCGAGACCATGCAGAAAGAAGAACATCATAATGGGAAAGATCCATACTGATAAGCAAAGAGCTGACATCTTAACCAAGCCCCTAGCTGAGGTCAGATTTAGAGAGCTATGTAATGAGCTAGGCCTACTGGACTTAGGAGACGAAGCACCAGATTACTTTGGTGGATTAATCTCAAACACCAGTTGGTTAAGAGACTGACCAGGTAAGATGGTCAGATGAAGAGAGACTTCATCTGATCAGAAGAGATCAGTTGGAAACTGATCAGAAAGGATTGTCAGGAAAAGAGGGAACAACTGACTAAAGGTTAAAAACATTGTTGGGAAAATTTGCTAAGGTATAGGCTACACAGTAAGATCAACCAATCAGAAGAGTTAGATCAGATACAAGTGGTAACTGGTTGATTACAACATCAACCAGTCAGATACGCTTTCTGTTTACTTTATCTGAACTTATCTACTTCTCTGTAATGATTACTGTTCACCTCACTTTATGACGCAAGAACTGCAAATATTAAATTTGGATGTGGGGTTTGTGAATTTAATAGCATTTAATGCGTATTTTTCACTTCCAAATACATTCCGTATTTATTCCCAACAGCACGATTCTTTCACTTTACGGTAGCTTAATCTAAGCCGCTACTTTTGAAAACTGAATACTCAAGTATTTGTGGAAACGTGTGCAAAATATTTTTTCCTCCTACGAATCGATTCACGAAAGACTTTCAAACTCTACAAAATCAATTCTGGTAAATTTAAAAGTGTTTGCTATTTTATCTATATGTGTTTTCACTGTTCTAAGATTATGCCGAATATGTTTATATGCATTGTGTTACACAATATGATTTTGAGAACACATTCATTTTGATTTCTGAAATTAAATGCTCATACATAAATAAGTGGTTTCTGTAATACTCTGTGCAATAGCTCAAATGATTGAGTTCTTGGATTGTCTGATAGTATAATGTTCATAGTAAATATCCAAACTCATCTTCATGTTCATAATATGCAGAAAATGGCACAATTATTGGCAAAATCTGGACAGGGAAAGAAGATGACATATTTCTTGTCATTGGTACAAGAAATATGTCATCTTCAATACAACAAATGATGCCGAATCCAAGGAAATACTGGAATGTCACCGGGCTGTTGGCCTTGAACAGCTGTGCTATCGACATCTGGAGATAGTTCACACTTATGAAACCCTGGAGTTCCTGTACAACCTTGAAGAAACTGATGAAGGTTTTCTAAAATCAACCGTCGGAGGTATTAACTTCACGGTCACTGATGAGGATTTCTCAAGAATCTTTGGTCTCCAATCTGGAAGCGTAGATCCAACCACTTTCTCAATGGGGATAGAAGAGAAAGCTTATTTGTGAGATGTCCTCTTGAGACCGGCGAACAATGATCAGCTATTCAATGTAAAAGCACCTTATCTGAGGAGGAGGTACAGGATATTGTTCGAAATCGTGTCCAAAGTGATTCTCTGCATCACTCACAGCTTAGATGTGTTAACCACTGTGAAGATGAATGAGATGGCTGCTATTATCAGCAAGGCTGATAATCTGGACTGGTTAGGATTGATCAAGGGACGGATCGTCAAGGAGGCTCAGAAGTTCGATCTGGATGACAGCAACAATGTTGTGCTGATCTCCAAGTGCTCTTATATTCACAAGATCTCAATTCTGATTGCGGACAAGCTTCTTCTTCGAACTTTGAATGGAAAGAGGAGGGAACGAAAATTTATCTGGCTAGGCAGAAGGCCATCCTTCTGAAAGATGAAGCACTCCCAGGACAATCAGACGAGGATCCTACTCCTTATGCCCCCAAACCAAGAGGAGAAGGTAAGACGACTAAGGTTGCCACATCTTCCGTACAGTCAGACACGTCTGCTACAATGAAACGCAAGGTTCTGGCCAAGAAACCAGAAAAATCTGAGAAGAGACAGAAGAAGATAACTTCAATTTTGCCCAAGGCAACTGTGGAACCTTCTGTGCTGGTGCTTGAGGAAGTTGAATCTGGTCGTGAGATTGTTGAAAAGGAAGTGGAAATGATTCATCTAGAATCAGACGTGGAGGTTGCTCCCAGTTCAGAGAAGACTACAAGTGTGAGCAGGGAAGCTATTCCGGAGGAGATACTGGTTGAAGGAACTGGAGAAGGAGGAGCTGAGAAGTTGGCCGAGACCGTAGCTGAGCCATCTAGGGCAGAATCTCCATCTGATTCTATACCACTCAGCTCGATATTCAGAAAAGAACGCTCACCTACACCCACCTCAAAATCACCCTCACCAAAACCTCTATCCCCCACACCTGGACAACCTGAACAGATTGAACAGGCAGAACCAGAACCATCACCTGCACATGAGCCAGCGGAGGGCCCAGTCCCAGAGCAGGAGCCAAGGTTCATTGATGAACGCTTCGTGTCTGTATCTCATAATCCATTCAACACTAAGATCCAGCTGGGATCTCCAGAGGAGGAGGTTGATCCGGTTGTCTTTATATTGAAGCAACAGATAAAAGATTATTTGATGAACATTTGCCTGGACTTGGTGAACCATCCTGGGATTCGGCAGCAGGTGGAGGAAATAGTGTTCTGGAGAGATATCAGATTGCAAGGCATTGAAGAATTCCTAATTTTGATGAAGTCCTTAGGTTCAGATTACTTTGTTGATTTTGAAACTAGATGCCTAGGAATGGCAGGGATTGAGAGTGCAGCTGAGTTAACCTCTGATGACAATATCAGATGGTTAATTCATGAACACTTTCAGGTTGCCAAGGAGGATGACGATCGGTTTGAGGAGGAGGAGGAATTTGTGTAAGCTGTCGATGAACCAGGCATGGGTGAAGCAGATGGGACCCAACCTAGCGAGGCTTTAACATCTGGGAAGAAGATTGCTCTTGATGACAGTTCACTCAAGCTGATAGCATCGAAAGTTCAGGAGGGAGTGAAATCATCTATCGAAGAGAAGTTTACAAGCCTTTCAACATATTTGATGGTTAAATTTAGAGAGGAACAGTAGGCCCTTGTGGCATCAGAGAGACAACTGACGGTGGAAAAGATCTTACATCTTCATGATTCAATCACCAAGTCAGTTTTGGCGCGCACAAATTTGGTAGCTGAGAAGACGAACTTGCAGGCGTCTATGCTCTCTGATCTAGTGACACTGTTGGAAAGTGCCTGGTCATCTCTGGAGATGACAGACACTTCTCTTGGCTTAGGGTGGAAGAGATTCGAGGCCTCAATCAAGAGTGCCGGGAAGCTGATAGAAGAAGAACTAAACAAGATCCTTGAGCCCACTCCCTCCACAGTGCAGATCACCCCTCTCTAGGTTGAAGAAGTCAAGCAAGAGATGAGGCAGCATTTCAAAGATTTGAACGCCAGACTGACGACCCTTTTCGATGCAACCAAAAAGAGGGAAGAGAAAAAGAGAGAAAAACAGCTGCAACTGATTCATATGCCCTCTGTTGGAACTTTTGCTGAACCTGCTAGTCCTGCTCCTTCTGTTGCCATGCCAGAACAAGTCTTATCAGCTCAGTTGAACAGCATGGGAAGCCTTATCAGCTCAAGACAAGATCCTTTTCTGACACCGAATTGGTGCCCTCTGTTGCCAACTGTGAGTATTCCTGACACCGAATTGGTGGAACTCTTTCAGACAGTTGAACAGCATGGAGAAGCCTTATCAGCTCAAGACAAGATCCTTTCCGAGCAGAAATCCACTCTATCTGATGTTGTGCAAAGAGTTGACAGGATAGAAGAGTTCTCTTCGTCTGTTCAGAAAAGGCTTGAAGCTGAAGATCAGTCTAGGAGCCTTGAGTTGGTGAAGAAACTTGCTGAAGAAGAATCTGCCGAGGTCGAGGCACAGCTCAGAACAAGAAAGAAAGGAAAACAAGTTGTTGAGCCATCTCAACCTCCCAACCAGACAAGGTTAAGGATGCAGCTGTCTACAACTCAGGAGAAAGAAAGGAAAGAAATATAGGGTTGTAATTGGAGCAGCTGAGAGAAAGAAGAAATTAGAAGATAACAAAGGCCTTCACACTCGATCTATTCGAAGGCAAAAGAAGAAAGTTGCGGCAGAGGCAGAGAAGGATGTTTCTTGGGAGGAAAAAGCTTTGCCTGCCCTGATCAAAGGCATTCTTTGCTAAAGGAAGGATTTACTGCCGGAATGGGATAGAGTCAGAGGTGAGTGATTGATCGATGCTTATGTTCTGGAGAAGATCCCTATCTCATCTGATCAAGGGGAACTCAATGCTAAGTTCAGAAACTGGCTTGAGCTGAAGCATCCCCAGTTGTACGACATTGTTATGCTAGAAGGAGAGAAGATGGGATTGATCCCTGAAGCACCTCCATTCGAGACCATCATTCCACCTCTTCGGGCAGACAAGTCATTTGATCTAGTGGGATTTAAGAAGCTATATTATGAGTTCGTTAAAAGGGGCAGAATCATAGAGAAGGATCAACTTGCCGCTCTGATGGAAAGGATGTATAAGGTTTTCAAGTAGAGAGATTGAAGACAACCAGAAGACTGCTTTAGAATCAAATAAGTTTTTGTTTGAGAGTATCTGGTAATCACTACTCTATATATAAAATCTTATCTTTTCTGATTCTAAGACAACTTCTCATTATCTTTTGGATTGTGTTTCGTTATTGCTTTATCTATTTTGGTTATCTGTTTTTCTGATTAACTATTTTGGTTCCATCGAAAAGGGGGAAATTGTTGGGAAATTTATAGTTTCGATGGAAGTTCCAAAACAGATAATGTAATAGGACCAGTCAGACCTGTTAGCTGACTGATGATATAGATAGTCGATAAGATGACCAGCTGAAGTGTATAGACAGCTAAAGTAACAGATATGTCCCATATTCAGGGGGAACTCAATATGTATAGGTTAAGTTTTGTGAAGATCAGAAGATCAGCTAACTCGAAGATCAAATGATGAAGATCTAGTGATTAAAGCAGATAGTCCTGAAGATCAGATAAGTCATGAAGACCAGAGATGCTGAAGAGCTGATCAATACGAAGCAGACAAGTCAAGACTAAAGACATCAAGACCAGACGAACTACATCCAAAGACATAACGAAAAGGTCAGTAAGTTGTGCTAAGACAACTTACAATCAGATGACCTAAGTTAGGTAGGCAGATCAGGATTCTGACTGATCTGTGTCAACTCCATCAGGTGACTGCTTCAATGTTACCTAGTACGACTCAAGTGTTCAGACAAGAAGAATGTCAACGTTGTTGCCTATTCAAGTGCTGCGAATCGTACTTGATAGCCAATGAGAAGTCAACAACACACGTACGGAGTTCTGACAGTCTACAGAAAGGTGGTTTAGCGTCAATGGCTAGAAAGGACAAGCTTGCATGCTCTCGGCCATGCCGCCCCTGAAGCACGTCAAATCCGTCTGTAGACCTACCTAAAATAGATCGAAATTCAAATTACTTTCCAACGGCTAGTTCAATTTCGTGCCTATAAATATGGGATCAAACCTTCATAGTAAGGTTACGGAAATTATCTACAAGCAAATGCTCTCAAGATTTCCGCATGAAGAACACAATCTCAAGATTAATTCTTAAGTGTTCATCCCTTAGTTCTTAGCAAGAATACTCATCCTCTAGCTCTTGGCTACTCAGAAGATAAGATAGTATTTCAGTTGGAACAAAACAAATCTTATACCCAAACACTGTTAGGTTAAGTTTGTTATAGTAAGATTTCTGTCTAGGGTTTGTAGATCAGATTTCTGGGATTAGTTGAGAGTGAACTCGTTAAATATCTGTTGGTTGTATTGTGTTGGACTAACACATTAAACTAAGTCCAGGTTGGTTTAGTTGGTGCCCCTGCTGATAGGGAAGAGTGGACGTAGGACAAGTTGTCCGAACCACTATAAATCTGTGTGCATTTATCTTACTTCACACATCTGCACACTACTTGTTATCTGCATGCATATTCTGTACCTGGATCTGATTAGCATCAAGCTGCTGATCTGATCAGTTTGACATTTTAGTCATCTGATCTGAACTGTTGGTCAGAATCCTGTTTGAGTAAAACTGGTTTTTCACACGGGTTAACTTATCTTCCGCACCATCAGTTAAACTGATAGACATCGAACTGATCTGTCTGCCAGATCAGTAAGTCGGATATCAGTCCAAACTGATCCACATCGCACTCTGATCAGACATACATGCAATCACATCTGATCCACTAAAAAGTTTTTGAAGTCTATTCACCCCTCTCCTCTAGACTTCAACCCTCACTGAAAGCCGTTCGGGACCTTTAGATCCCTTTATATAGGATATAATCTAAGGTTGCATATAATATCAGGAATTACCTAAACTACCCCTCCATCAATTACTTCTTGATGAAGTCACATAAATGTATTTTCCTTCAACAATAATTACATTTTATTGACCTTATATTCTTAATTTTAAAATTGATATTTTAAAATTTTATAATATGCATTTAAATGTATTATTTGATTAACACATACTTATAAATTTACTTACATCTATAAATATAAATATATATAAATGGGTAGGGTAGTGGTGGGTGAGGGTATTGTGGATGAAAAGTGTAAAATGGGTATATATATTTTTTTCTTATTAAGTGGGTATAATTTTTTTATTAGATTTATTATGGCTAGGTCTTGTATGCACCCGGGTGCACCGTGCACTCATAGTGCATTTTAGAAGCGTGCAACATGTATAGTTGCATGTTTATATTTTGTATAGTTGCATGTTACTATTTTGTATAGTTGCACACTTCTAAAATGCACTATGAGTGCACGGTGGACCTGGGTGCACATGAGACCCACTCATTGATTATATTTGTCCTTCACATAGGTAGAGATTGGCCCAAATTTAAAAATTATTGAATTTTCCTCCAAAAATTATTGTCAAATTGAGAAATGAGACTTTGAAAAAATATTAACAAATGATAATGGATTGAGAAAAAATCTTTAGGAAAAAATGAAAAAAAAATATGGAATAAATTTTAAAAATTAATAATGCAAAAAATTATTGCCAAATTTAGAAATAATTTTTTTATATAAAAAAAACTATTTTTGATATTTAGATTGATCATGATTTTTATGACTTAAACCCAATAAATATCTTTCAAATTGGTTTGTAAAATAAAATAAAACTATATAATAATATATATTCCTGACCTATTTAGAACTCTCCATATATATCCACTATATCTTTTCAATTTAATTTCATACATGTATAACAATAATAAAAATATTTTAATATTATATTATACTAATAAATGAACTTGTGCGATGCACGGTTATAATTGCCCAATTAATTAGTATTATATTTTTATTAATATTCATATTAAAGTGTTTTTTTTCATTCTGAAGAGACGATATTTTTTTCATTGTTGATATTTGTTGGGAAATTTGTAGTTTCGATGGAAGTTCCAAAACAGATAATGTAATAGGACGGTCGGACTGTTTGGTGATCGATGATCTAGATAGCGAGATAGGATGACTTATGAAAAATGTATAGGCAATTTGAAATAACGAGATAGGTCACATATTGAGGGGGAACTCAATATGTATAGGTTAAGTCTTGAAGATCAGAAGATCAGTTTACTCGAAGATCAGATATGCTGAAGACCTTATGATTGAAGCAGATAAGCCGAGTATTAGATAAGTAGAAAAGTTCAAGACAGAAGACCATCCAGAAGACCTACATCAGATGACAGCAAGAAAAGGTCAGTAAGTTGTGTTAAGACAACTTACAGGCAGAAGACCTAAATAAGGTAGACAGATCAGTGTTCGATCTGGTCTGTGTCAACTCCATCAGGTAACTACTTCATTGTTACCTAGTATGAGAAAAGTGTTCAGACAAGAAGAATGTTAACCTTGTTGCTTATTCAAGTACTGCGAATCGTACTTGATAGCCAATGAGGAGTCGACAACGCACGCGTCTGAGTCTTGACGATCAGAGAAAAGTGGTTCAGTGTCAAACGGCTAGAAAGGACAAGCTTGCATGCTTTCGGCAATGTCGCCCCTGAAGTACGTCAAATCAGCCTGCAGACCTACCTAAAATAGACCAAAATTCGAATTGCTCTCCAACGCCTAGTTCGATTTCGTGCCTATAAATATGGGATCAAACCTTCATAGTAAGGTTACGGAAATTATCATCAAGCTCAAACACTAGCATATTTCCGCACGAAGAACACAAAATCAAGATTTATTCTTAAGTGTTCATCCCATTTTTCTAAGTATAGAATACTTATCCTCAAGCCTTAGGCTACATAGAAGATAGGATAGTATTCCAGTTGGAACATCACAAATCTTATACCCGAACAAAAGTTAGGTTAAGTTTGTTATAGCAAGATTTCAGTCTTGGGTTTCAAGATCAGATTTCTGGGATTGGTTGAGTGAGAACTCGTGAAACATCTGTTGGTTGTACTGTGTTGCTCTAACATATTAAACTAAGTCCAGTTGGTTAAGTTGGTGCCCCTGCTGATAGGGAAGAGTGGACGAAGGACAAGTTGTCTGAACCACTATAAATCTGTATACCTTTACATTGCTTTACACTTATCTGCACACTACTCTTTGTTATCTGCATGCATATTATGTACCTGGATCAGACTAGCATCAAGCTTCTGATTTGATCAGTTTGACACCTTTGTCATCTGATCTGAACCAGATTGGTCAGAATCTTTGGTTGAGTAAAACTAGTTTTCACACGGGTTAACTAATCTTCCTCACCATCAGTTAAACTGATAGACGTCGAACTGATCTGGTTGATAGATCCGTAAGTCGGATATCAGTCCATACTGATTCACATCACACTCTGATTAGGATTACTTGCTTACATACCTGATCCACAAAAACGTTTTGGAAGTCTATTCACCCCTCCCCTCTAGACTTCCACCCTCACTGAAACCCGTTTAGGACCTACAAGTTGTATCAGAGCAGTTGTTCTTCCGACCACTGGCTTTGAATATCATCAGTTCTTGAGGAAGAACCTTTGTGGTCACTTGAACTGATCTTTGAAAACCGTTTTTAAAACTCATACTTTTCAAAATCACCACAAACATGGATAACACTTCAGGTATGCATCATAATCTACCCATGTTTTCTGTTGATGAGTATGCAGATTGGTCTATCGACATGAGAGACCATCTGGGAGTGATAAGCAACATAATGGATGAGATTCTTGAGATAGGACCGATTATCATCTATCACTATAACCCAGCTGAAGCAGGAGAACGAGATCCTACTCAACCAGTTGGAGCAAGAATCGGAAAGAGTCCCTCTCTGATGGATGCAGATGAGAGGAAATTGTCTAATCTAGATACTGTTGCCAGACATCTCATCATGAAAACTATGGATGCTACTACAAGAGAGAAAGTGAAGTACCTGAAGACAGCTAAGGAAGTTTTGGATACACTTGTTGAAATCTGCAGAGGAAATGAACAGATTAAGGACATCAGATTTCAATCTGAGCTGGTGGTATTTGAGAAACTCAAGATGCTACCAAATGAAACAGTTGATCAATTTGATGGAAGAATCACTCGAGGTGTCAACCAACTTTGTGATCTTGGACGAGTAATGTCAGACAAGAATATCAACTACAAGATTCTCAGATCGTTGACCAAGAAATGGGAAAGGTGACTGTGATTAAGGATTGTCAAGATATTGCTACCATGAAGCCAAATGATCTAATATTTAGTTTGAAAGCCCATGAGATCGACCTGATTGAGAGAGGACAAGGATCAGATGATGTCCATGCTGAAGCTGCTGCAAACTCAACTAAATCTATTGCATTTCAGGCAACCAGTAGCAGTTCATGAATTGTTGAACCAGTTGGAAACATCATCACCCAGGCCGAAAAGATTGCACTTCTAAAGAGAAAACTTGAACGAACAAATGTTCAGATGGGCAAGTACAAAAAGTTCTATGATGACTATCGACGAAGCAGAGGAAGAGATCTAAGATCTTCTGACAGATCACAAGAAAGGTATCGTTCTTCAGATGATAGGGATAACAAAAGAGATGACCAAAAAGACGATCACATAGATGACAGAAAAGATGATCGTAGAGAGGATCGCGGAGAGAACAGACGTGATGAGAGATCAGATAAGAGAGGTTCTGATTATAGACAAGGTGGAAAGTCTCCTGACAGATCATACCGAAGAAATGACTCACCTAACAGAGGAAATTCTGGACACTCAAGGGAGGGTTTGCTACAACTGTCAGAAACCAAGTCACTACAGTGCTGATTGCCCCAACCTGACTCCCAAGGAGAGATAGGAAAAGCGGAACAGAAGAGAACAAAGGTTCAGAGACAGAAAAGCAATGGTTGCCGACACATCTGGCATAGATGGTCTTAGCAGTTTACCCTTAGCTTGCTTGGATTTAATTGATTTCAACTAGTACTGTCACTTACGAGATGGTCCAGAGCGAGACCTACTCTGCTGATTTTGCTGAGGTCTCTTCAGAAGAACAAGATTCTTCTGTTGATTCCTCGGCTGATGACTGATCAGTTGGGGTCCATTTTTGTTCCCTTTCTGATCCGGCACTTGCCTTGCCTGGTCAGTTGATCCCTTTCCCTTATTTGATACAGATTTAGCTTTTCGTGTATCTTGATCAGAAACTCGTTTGGTTACACTTTTCTGATGTGAACCAGACGGGGCTTTGAGGATCCAGAAGGTTGGCGTACGAAAATAGTTGTTCACATCTTGAACAGTTTTAGAAGATTTCGTGAAAACCTCTATTTTCTTATGCAAACTATCCTCAGAAGTTTTCAGATTCTCATGCATTCGGAAGAGTTCATCAAACTTAGCCTGAAGAACTTTGAGTTCTCCAGCTTGTCGTTCATTGAGAGCCAACTATTCCTTAATCAGCTTTCCCTGATCAGTAGTATTGACTTTCAAAAACTCCAGTTCTTTAGTCATCTTCTGAACAGTTTCAGCTAATTTTAGTTCAACTGCTTTACTTGCCTCAATATTCTTAACAAGCCGAGTATTCTCAGCCCTTAGGTTATCGTTCTCAACTTCCACTCGTGTATAAGTATCTATTGCATTAGAGAGATCATCAAGCAATTGGTCATTGTAGACCTACAAATTAATCTCTCCAGCAGATGTGCTAAGAACAACAGGTGTAGAACAGGGAACCACAGAAGGTTTAGAAATTACCTCAGATTGGTCAGTTTCTCTGGCCATGAAACATATGTCGTCATCAAATGAGAATTTCATATCATCGACATCATCAGTTGTGGTAATCAGACAGAAATCTTCAACAGATGAGTAGCCCGAGTCATCTGAAGGTAGATAAGAATCATCAATGCCAGATGTGTCGGCAACCATTGCTTTTTAGCAACCAAGTGTACCGTTTAAGAAAAGCTCTTTATGGACTGAAACAGGCTCCTAGAGCCTGGTATGATACACTATCCCAGTTCTTGACAGAAAATGGTTTCACCAAGGGCTTGATTGATAGGACTCTGTTCAGAATTGAAGACGGTAAAGATATTCTGATGGTTCAGATCTACGTATACGATATAATCTTTGGTTCTCCTAATAAGAAGCTATGCGAGAAATTCAGTAAACTGATGCAAGGGAAATTTGAGATGTCCATGATGGATCAGATGAGCTACTTTCTAGGTCTTCAAGTCAAACAAGCTCACACAGGGATCTTCATCTGCCAGGCGAAGTACACAAAGAATATATTGGCTAAATATGGTATTCAGAATTGCAAGGAAGCCAGAATTCCAATGATGACTTCTTTCAAAATGGATCCAGATGAAGGTGGTAAGAAAACTAATCAGAAAGAGCATAGGGCTTTGATTGTATCACTACTATAACTGACTGCCAGGAGACCAGATATAACCTTCGCAGTAGATGTATGTGCCAGATTTCAGGCAAATCCGAAGCAAAGCCACCTGGAAGCAGCTAAGCAGATTCTAAAGTATCTGAAGGGTACTTTAAACCTCGGTTTATGGTATCCAGCAGATGATAATCTAGAGCTTAGTGGGTACTCTGATTCTGATTATGGAGGTTGTAGGATAGACAAAAAACCAACCTCGGGTACCTGTCAGTTTTTGGGAAGTAAGTTGGTCTCTTGGTTCTCTAAGAAGCAGACATCTATTGCCATATCTACTGCTGAAGCAGAATATATGGCCGCAGGAAGCTGTTGCTCCCAACTGCTCTGACTATGTCAGCAGCTGAGGGATTATAACATTATAGCTACGAATGTGCCTATTTTCTGTGATAGTAATAGTGCAATTGCTATCACTCAAAACCTAGTTCTACACACAAGATCCAAGCATGTGGACATCAGACATCACTTTATTCGAGACCATGCAGAAAAGAAGAACATCAGAATGGAAAAGATCCATACTGATAAGCAAAGAGTTGATATCTTAACCAAACCTCTAGCTGAAGTCAGATTTAGAGAGCTATGCAATGAGCTAGGTTTACTTGACTTAGAGAAGATGCACCAGATTACTTTGGTGGATTAATCTCAAACACCAGTTGGTTAAGAGATTGACAAGGTAAGACGGTTAGATGAAGAAAGAACTTCATCTGATCAGGGAAGAGATCAGTTGAAAACTGATCAGAAAGGATTGACAGGTGAAGGGGAAACTTCAACTGACTAAGGGTTTTGGGTCAGAAAGAACCTGATCTGAGGGATAAAAACATTATTGGGAAAATTTGCTAAGGTATAGGCTACACAGTAAGATCAACAAGTCAGAAGAGTTGGATCAGATACAAGTGGTAACTGGTTGATTACAACATCAACCAATCAGATACGATTTCTGTTTACATTATCTGAACTTATCTACTTTTCTGTAATGATTATTGTTCACCCAACTTTATGACGCAAGCCCTGCAAGCATTAAATGCGGACGTGGGGTTTTTGTATTTATTAGCTTTTAATGCGTATTTTTGCGTCCAAAATACTTTCAAAAAAATTTCTTGACCGCACGATTATTTTACTTTACGACCGCTTAATCTAAGTCGTTCATTTCAAAACAAGAATACTCAAGTATTTGTGGAAATCTGTGTAAATTGTTTTCCCTCGCACCATTTAAAACCCTAAAGTTCTTTCATCTTCTCACTTTCGAAACTTTACCAAAATTCTCCACAACTACTCTGCACAAAACACGATTCAATTGAGAGAATATAAATCGATTATTTCAAAACACTCCAACTTTCGAATTGATTTCTTGTAGTTTCTATGTGATTGCTATGTGATATTATGTGGATTTCATTGTTCTACACTGCTGATGATATATTTCGTAAGAACTGTGATTTCTCACTGATATATTTTCTGGGATTAAAGCTTTATCTAAGTTAATGTTTGATTTACACATTTGCGAATATGCGTATATGCTTATCTTGAGATTCATGTGCAAAATTGTGACCTAGTTAATGTTTTGGGTTGGCTTGTTACTGTTTTTGTTATAAAATTTACTCAAACTCCCACTAAATGGCAACTATGATGTAGAAATGGCTCAATTATCTGCTATTCCAGGGCAGGGTAAAAAGATGTGCAACTTTTTGTCGATGAAGAAAGACATCGTCGATGAAAAATATGTTATATTCAACACGACGATGGATGCTGAATCAAGGGAGATCTTGGATTGTCTCCGTGCTGTAGGACTTGAACAATTCTGCTATAGACACCTAGATATTGTACATATGTATAAGCCCTTGAGTTCCTGTACAATCTCGAGATGGATGACGAAGGCAGGTTGAAGTCATCCGTAGGTGGTTTCAACATTCTTGTTACTGATGAAGACCTATTCAGAATCTTCGGTCATCAATTTGGAACCATTGATCAAACCACATTCACAACAGGAGTTGCTGATAAAACTTATCTAAAGGATGTCTTGTTAAGACCGGCCAACATAGAGCAAGTATTCAATGTCAAAGTACCACATCTCAGACGAAAATATCATCTTCTGTTTGAGATCGTGTCCAAGGTGATTTTGTGTATCACACACAGTCTAGACGCTCTTATTGCTGTGAAGCAGAATGTGATGACAGCCATAATCAGCAAGGCTAAAAATCTGAATTGGGTTGAACTGTCCAAGTCAAGGTTGCTGAAGGAAACAACCAAGTTCAAGTTGAACAAGAGGAACAAAGTTTATCTAACTCTGAAATGCTCGTATATCCACAAGGTGTCGATTCTACTGGATGACAAGCTGCCAGATAACTTCGAGTGGAATGAGGAAAGAAAGAAAGTCTATTTGGTAAAGTTTAAGGCCATTTTGGGGAAGGATGAACTGTTATCTGGGCAATCTGATGATGACCCAACACCATATGTGCCCAGACCGAGAGGAGAAGGCAAGGGCTCCAAGGCTGCCGAGTCGTCTGAGACACAGACTGCTCCTAAGAAGTTGAAGAGAAAAACTCTGGCTAAGAAGCCATAAGGAGCAGAGAAGAAGCAGAAGAAGATCACTTCAATTCTGCAGAAGGCAGTGGCGGATCCATCTGAGCCGATTCCGGAGACAGGCGAGCCTGAACAGATTGAACGAGAGAGTGAGATGATTCATCTGGAATCAGATGTGGAAGCTGTTGAAAGTCCAGAACGTACTATCAACATGGAAAGAGAAGTTGTTCAAGAGGAGCAGATGCAGGAGGGAACTGTTGAAAGTACAGCTGAGAGGGAAGCTGAGGTTGTACCAGTTGGGGAAGAATCACCTTCTGATTCCATGCCTCTTAGCACAGTATTCCTAAAAGAAAGATCCCCGACTCCCACATCCAAGTCACCCTCACCCCCACCTCAGCCAGCTGAACCCTTATCTGTCTTACCTCCCACCTCCCCACAACAAGAACAAATTCCTGTCCCAGAACCAACAACTACACCAGAGCCAGTTGTTCCCGTTCTGGAGAAGCCAACAGAAGCTAAAGCAGAAACGGTTGAGGAAGAGCCGCTTATGGAGACTGAAGCAGCAGTTGACAGATATGTCTCTTGTCTCCCACAATCCATTCAACACAAGGATTCTGCTGGGAACTCCTGAGGAAAAAGATCCGGTGGTTTATATTCTGAAGCAGTAGGTAAAAGCTTATCTGCTTGACATCTGCCCCGATCTCATAAACCATCCGGGTCCTCAGGAAAAGATAGAGGAGATTGTGTTCTGGAGGGACATAAGGCTGAAGTCTGTGGAGGAGTTTCTGATTCGGATGAAGTCTCTCCCAGAAGATTATTTCGTCGATCTGGAGGTGAAATGCTTGGTGACTACTGGAGTAGAAAGTGTGGTTGAATTTACCTCTGATGACGATATCGATGGTTAATTCATGACAGATTCAAGATTCCATGGATGGAGGAATGGATGGATCAAGAATACCAGTATGTCGAGCAAGATGCCGATGAACCAAGAGTGGGTGCTGCAGATGAGACCCAGCTTGGCGAGGCATCAACATATGGTCAGACTGCTACTTTGAGTGTCGATGCCCTAGATCACATCTCTTCAAAGATTCAGGATGGGGTAAAATCTTCAATTGATGCTCAATTCACATCTCTAACAACAGCTCTGATGAAACGATTCGAGGAGGAGCAGAGTGGTCTGCTCGAGAAGGAAAGGAAGCTGACCGTTGATAAGATCACGCTCATGCACGATCAAATTCTCTAATCAGTGATGAAGCGGGTTGATCCGTTTGTGGAGAAGTTAAGTCTCCAGACCTCCATGTTGGGCGACACGCAAATTTTACTGGAAAGTGTCTGGGGGTCCTTAGAGCATACAGAAACTTGCCTGGACCCAGGGTGGAAACGATTTGAGGGTTCTGTTAATCAATCCAAGAAAGCCATTGAATCTGGTCTGAACAGGCTTCTGAGCCTTGAACCTTCGTTTGCCAAGCCCCAGGATATTGCAAGTCTTAAGGAGGAGATTTCCACTCAGCTGGTAAATCTGACAAAAAGGTTGTCACCACTTTTTGCTGAAACCAAAAAAGGGGGAATGACAAGAGCCAGAAAAACAGATGCAGTTGATACTTGCTGAAACCTCATCTGCACAGCCTGAACAGTCTGCTGAACCATCTTCCATGCCAGAACCTTCAATACCAACTGTGAACATTCCTGACACCAAATTGGTGGAACTTTTTCAAACAGTTGAACAGCATGGAGAAGCTATAGCAGCTCAGGGAAAAGAACTTTCTGAACAGAAGACTATGATATCTGAAGTGGTTCAGAGGGTTGATAAGATTGAAGACTTCTCTTCCTCAGTTCAAAAAAGGCTTGAAGCAGAAGATCAAGCCAAAAGTCTTGAGCTGATAAAGAAATTATCTGAAGAAGAGAAGGCAGAAGAGGAAGAAACTAAGCTGGTT
This sequence comes from Stenogyne calaminthoides, assembly GCA_037126765.1. Lineage (NCBI taxonomy): Eukaryota > Viridiplantae > Streptophyta > Magnoliopsida > Lamiales > Lamiaceae > Stenogyne > Stenogyne calaminthoides. Next base: position 19,083,110 of record JBBCBC010000016.1, on the reverse strand, counting down.
GCAAGGAAGAGAGGGAAGCAAGTTGTGGAATCTGTTCAACCTCCGAAGCAGACAAGAGCAAGGGTCCAATTATCTGCCACACAAGAAGAAGAGCAGAAAGCCAGAAGGGAAGTGATTGAGGTAGCAGAGAGAAGGAAGAAACTTGCTGAGAGCAAAGGGCTGGCAACCAGGTATGTAAGAAGGAAGAGGAAGAACGCCACTGCAGCAAAGGATGTCTCATAGGAAGAGAAAGCCTTACCTGCTCCTGTCAAGGACATTCTGGTCTCAAAGAAGAACTAGCTGCCAGAATGGGACAAGGTCAGAGGAGAATGGCTGATTGATGTCTATGTTCTGGAGAAGATCCCGACGTCAGATGATTAGGGTGAATTCAATGAAGAATTCAGAAGCTGGCTCGAGACAAAACACCCACATTTCTATGACTTGGTGATATCTGAAGGTGAGGAGATGGGCCTGATTCCAGAAGCACATCCTTTTGAGACCAATCTTCCACCTCTTCGATCAGACAAATCTCTTGATCCAGTGCGCTTCAAGCAGATGTATTATGAGTTTGCCAAGATGGGTGGGATCATCGAGAAAGATCGACTAGCAGCTCTGATGGATAGAATGTACAAGGTATTTAACATTCCTCCAGAACAACAGAAGTTTCACTATCGGACGTGATCTGAATCAGAAGACATTTAGAATCAGATCATAGGTATTTTTGCTATATTTTGTAATCGTACATTGTCGATAATAAAATATCCTATCTTTTTTTTATTCTAAGACAATCTCTCATTATCTTCTGAACTGTGTGTTGTTATCTGTCTGTTTATTTTTTATTATCTATTTTTCTGATTAACTGTTTTGGTTCCATCAAAAAGGGGGAAATTGTTGGGAAATTTGTAGTTTCGATGGAAGTATTGGCGTTATACTGAAAAGTATGCTTTTGCTTTGTATAACCAAATTGAGTTTTCTTATTTATTTACTGAAATAAACTATTACTCACTGTTGCATTAAATATGAATGAATGTTATATATATTTATTGCAAACCCGTTCAACAAGTCAGTACGTATTACGTTGTAGTTAATTTGGTGATATCAGATCACTGAAGATCAAATTAACAGCACCTCGTAATTAAGTACAAATTCACAACCCAGATGGAAATGAACAAACCATCATGAAAGTTTGAAGTGTAAGACCTAGATTGACTTGTCTTGACCAAGGGATTACACTAGCGCATTTAGGTGCGCGAAATAAGGACCTACAGGAGGACAAACTCTTCGGTACTAAATATACAAGAATTAGACCTCAGTGGTGTGTTGTTTCTTAATCTCCGTCCCTTAAATAGGATCATGTGAAATTAATAACTATTGCTTTGCCTTATGATGGGAAGAGAGTCAATGCGATTCGATACCTTATATCTTGGGCAATATTATTAATTACATGACGATTGCTGACATTTAATACGGAGAATCATGTACAAGTACGTCTTGCTTGATTTGTCCCCTTGGTGGGATCATATCCTTTATCATACCAAATCTTGCAAGTGGAAATTTATTTTCGGTATGGATAATAATGTTGAGCTGTCTTTTCTCTTAGGAAAAGATATTAATTAATATAAAGCTTGTTCAGTGGCCTAATTAATTAATGGACTAATATAATCTTAAACGCGGGAAATAATAACCGGGAGCCATATTATAGTGAAATCGTAATATGGGTTAAGATGGATAGTTCAATATTAATTTTATAGTGGAATAAATTAATATTAATGGACTTGAATAATATTTGGCCCAATATTATAGTTTCATAGTCCATTGAAGTTTCAACATTAATTCTCCTAAAGGCCCCTCAAATAGCCCAAAAATAAAGTCCAATTAATGAAAGAGAGAAGAAAATATTATTGCCTAATATTTCTTGATATTTTTGAAAATATGTAGGAAAAAAGGAAGAAAAGATTGTCTTGATTTTCTTGTAGATATTTTATGGAAATAGATAATCATTGTAGGAATACATAATTATCCCATAAATTCAAGAAGTCAAATCTTGATTCTTTATGCCTTGTTATTTTCGAAAATTTAGGAATAAAAAGGGGAAGAGATTTTTATGGAAAATTTAAATAAGGAGAAAAGAATATAGTAGATATTCGAAAATTTCATTCCCAAGTGCAATTTCTATGTGTTGGAAATATTAGAAATCCACAAAGGTGGTAGCATAATATTTTTTGTTTTCTCTCTTGTTAAAGTCGTTCGTGTGAATCCTCCCACCGGGTTACGTTCGTGGACTTTGGGACATATTTGGGAAGGCTCTTTGGGTAGATCCATCGTCTCAAGGGTTGTCTCTACAAGAGGTATGTAATCTCGTAACTCCTAGTTCCGCATGTTTAGGATTTACGTGAATTACGTGTACGCATGTTGTTTAATTATTATGTTGAATTGATTTAGGATTAATTCATGTTAGTAATTATTTATTTAATTTGAATATGTATTTAAAATCATCTCGAATAGATCCGGGCACCCATAATTTCACAAACTGAGTTTTCTTATTTATTTAAAATCATTTAGGTGCGCTGAATAAGGACCTACAGGAGGACAAATTCTTCGGTACTGAATATACAAGAATTAGACCTCAGTGGTGTGTTGTTTCTTAATCTCCGTCCCTTAAATAGGATCGTGTGAAATTAATAACTATTGCTTTGACTTATGATGGGAAGAGAGTCAATGTGATTTGATAACTTATATCTTGGGCAATATTATTAATTACATGATGATTGCTGACATTTAATACGGAGAATCGCGTGCAAGTACGTCTTGCTTGATTTGTCCCCTTGGTGGGCTCAGAACCTTAATCATACCAAATCTTGCAAGTGGAAATTTTTTTCCGGTATGGATAATAATGTTGAGCTGTCTTTACTCCAAGGACAAAGATATTAATTAATATAAAGCTTGTTCAGTGGATTAATTAATTAATGGACTAATATAATCTTAAACGCGGGAAATAATAACCGGGAGCCATATTATAGTGAAATCGTAATATGGGTTAAGATGGATAGTTCAATATTAATTTTATAGTGGAATAAATTAATATTAATGGACTTGAATAATATTTGGCTCAATATTATAGTTTCATAGTCCATTGAAGGTCCAATCTTAATTCTCCTAAAGGCCCCTCAAATAGCCCAAAAATAAAGTCCAATTAATGAAAGAGAGAAGAAAATATTTTTGCCTAATATTTCTTGATATTTTCGAAAATATGTAGGGAAAAAGGAAGAAAAGATTGTCTTGATTTTCTTGTAGATATTTTATGGAAAGAGATAATCATTGTAGGAATACATAATTATCCCATAAATTCAAGAAGTCAAATCTTGATTCTTTATGCCTTGCTATTTTCGAAAATTTAGGAATAAATAGGGGAAGAGAATTTTATGGAAAATTTAAATAAGGAGAAAAGAATATAGAAGATATATTCAAGATTTCTTGGAGGCCAAGAAAAGATTTTTTCCCTATTTTCCTAGCACTAAAAATGCCCCCCCCCCCCCCTTCCTATATATAGGGGATGAATTTTTTATTCCCAAGTGCAATTTCTATGTGTTGGAAATATTAGAAATCCACAAAGGTGGTAGCATAATATTTTTTGTTTTCTCTCTTGTTAAAATCGTTCGTGCGAATCCTCCCACCGGGTTACGTTCGTGGACTTTGGGACATATTTGGGAAGGCACTTTGGGTAGATCCATCGTCTCAAGGGTTGTCTCTACAAGAGGTATGTAATCTCGTAACTCCTAGTTCCGCATGTTTAGGATTTACGTGAATTACGTGTACGCATGTTGTTTAATTATTATGTTGAATTGATTTAGGATTAATTCATGTTAGTAATTAATTATTTAATTTGAATATTTATTTAAAATCATCTCGAATAGATCCGGGCACCCATAATTTCCCAACAGGAAGTTCCAAAACAAATAATGTAATAGGACCAGTCAGACCTGTTAGCTGACTGATGATCTAGAAAGCAGATAGGATGACAAGCTAAAATGTATAGACAGCTGAAGTAACAGATAGGTCACATATTGAGGGGGAACTCAATATGTATATGTTAAGTCTTGAAGATCAGAAGATCAGTTTACTCGAAGATCAGATATGCTGAAGATCTGGTGATTGAAGCAGATAAGCCGAGAATCAGATAAGCAGAAGAGCTCAAGACAGAAGACCATCCAGAAGACCTACATCAGATGACAGCAAGAAAAGGTCAGTAAGTTGTGTTAAGACAACTTACAAGCAGAAGACCTAAATCAGGTAGACAGATCAGTGTTCGATCTGGTCTGTGTCAACTCCATTAGGTAACTACTTCATTGTTACCTAGTATGAGGAAAGTGTTCATACAAGAAGAATGTCAACCTTGTTGCTTATTCAAGTACTACGAATCGTACTTGATAGCCAATAAGGAGTCGACAACGCACGTACGGAGTACTGACTGTCTGCAGAAAAGTGATTCAGTGTCAAACGGCTAAAAAGGACAAGCTTGCATGCTTTCGGCCATGCCGCCCTTGAAGCACGTCAAATCAGCCTGCAGACCTACCTAGAATAGACCGAAATTCAAATTTCTCTCCAACGGCTAGTTCGATTTCGTGCCTATAAATATGGTATCAAACCTTCATAGTAAGGTTACGGAAATTATCATCAAGCTCAAGCACTAGCATATTTCCGCACGAAGAACACAAAATCAAGATTTATTCTTAAGTGTTCATCCCATTGTTCTTAGCATAGAATACTTATCCTCAAGCCTTAGGCTACATAGAAGATAGGATAGTATTCCAGTTGGAACATCACAAATCTTATACCCAAACAAAAGGTAGGTTAAGTTTGTTATAGCAAGATTTCAGTTTAGGGTTTCTAGATCTGATTTTTGGGATTGGTTGAGTGAGAACTCGTGAAACATCTGTTGGTTGTACTACGTTGGACTAACACATTAAACTAAGTCCAGTTGGTTAAGTTGATGCCCCTGCTGATAGAGAAGAGTGGACGTAGGACAAGTTGTCTGAACCACTATAAATCTGTGTGCCTTTACATTGCTTTATACTTATCTGCACACTACTCTTTGTTATCTGCATGCATATTCTGTACCTGGATCAGACTAGCATCAAGCTTCTGATCTGATCAGTTTGACACCTTTGTCATCTGATCTGAACCAGATTGGTCAGAATCTTTGGTCGAGTAAAACTGGTTTTCACACGGGTTAACTAATCTTCCGCACCATCAGTTAAACTGATAGACACCGAACTGATCGGGTTGATAGATCAGTAAGTCGGATATCAGTCCATACTGATTCACTTCTCACTCTGATCGGGATTACTTGCTTACACACCTGATCCACGAAAAAGTTTTGAAAGTCTATTCACCCCTCTCCTCTAGACTTCCACCCTCACTGAAACCCGTTCGGGACCTACAATATTTTTTTTATAAAGAAAATATTATTCTCTTTGAAATTTTAAAGGTAATATGAGTTTGTGGAAATGAACTACATATTTTTTTCAAAGATATTTTACATATTTTTTTTCAAAGATTTAAAAATATTTCCCATACTCCAAAGATTTGTTTCTCAATTTAAATATTCCAAAGTTTTTTCCCAATTAATTATTATTTGTTTGTTAATATTTATTCTAAAGAGTTTTTCCAATAATAAACTATAATATATATTCCAAAGTTTTTTCCCAATTAATTATTATTTGTTTGTTAATATTTATTCTAAAGAGTTTTTCCAATAATAAACTATAATATATATTCCAAAGATTATTACCCAATTAATTATTATTTGTTAATATTTATTCCAAAAAATCTTTCCAATAATATACTATATACATATTTCAAAGATTATATTTTTAATTTATTATTATTTGTTAATATTTATTCTGAAAATTTGTTTTCCAATTTGGTAATACATTTGGCGGGAAAATCCATTAGGTTCTAAATTTATGTCGGGAAAATCCATTTGACTAATATTTATTCAAATACAAAGTCTTATGTGAATATTTTCACGTATGAAAAAATCCATTTTCCTTGGCCTTTTTTGGTTTGACCCATTCTTTGCCCGACTTTTCCCTACCCGTTTTTGGCCCACTTTTTTTCTACCCATGTGGACTCAGTATGGTTGTTGGCCCCGAACGGGTTTTAGTGAGGGTTGAAGTCTAGAGGGGAAGGGTGAATAGACTTCAAAAACTTTTTGTGGATCAGATGTGATTTGCACGTTTATCTGATTAGAGTGTGAAGTGGATCAGTTTGGACTGATATCTGACTTACTGATCTGACAGGCAGATCAATTTGGTGTCTATCAGTTTAACTGATGGTGAGGAAGATTAGTTAACCCGTGTGAAAACCAGTTTTACTCAACTAAAGATTCTAACCAATCTGGTTTGAATCAGATAACTAAAGTGTTAATCTGATCAGATCAGTAGCTTGATGTTAGTCTAATCCTGGTACATAATATGCATGCAGATAACAAGAGTAGTGTGCAAGTATGTGTAAAGCAGATTAAAGGCACACAGATTTATAGTGGTTCAGACAACTTGTCCTACGTCCACTCTTCCCTATCAGTAGGGGCACCAACTTAACCAACTGAACTTAGTTTAATGTGTTAGTCCAACACAATAAAACCAACAGATATTTAACGATTTCACACTCAACTAATCCCAGAAATCTAATCTAGAAACCTTAGATAGAAATCTTGCTATAACAAACTTAACCTAACAGCGTTGGGTAAGAATTATTTTGTTCCAACTGGAATACTAACCTATCTTCTAAGTAGCCAAGAGCTAGAGGATAAGTATTCTGCTAAGAACTAAGGGATGAACACTTAAGAATAACTCTTGTGATTGTGTTCTTTGTGCAGAAATCTTGAGAGCTTTTTCTTGTAGATAATTTCTGTAACCTTACTATGAAGGTTTGATCCCTTATTTATAAGCACAAAATCGAACTAGCCGTTGGAGAGCAATTCAAATTTCGGTCTATTTAAGGTAGGTTTGCAGACCTGATTTGATATGCGTAGAGGCGGCATGGCCGAAAGCATGCAAGCTTGTCCTTTCTAGTCGTTTAACTCTGAAGAATCTTGTCCTGCAATGTCAGCTCCGTACATACGTGTCTTTCTCTCATTGGTTATCAAGTACACTTATTCAGTGTTTGATTTACCAACTTAGATTGACATTCTTCGTGTCTGATGAATACATATGTCTTGATGATCTTCTGGTGGTCACCTGATTTGAGCTGACCTGATCATTCAAAAGATGATCAGTCTACCTAATTGAGTCCTCTGATGCAGGTTGTCTTAGCACAACTTGCAGACTCGTCTTCTTCCTATTCTGATGTAGATCTTCTGATCTTCTGATCTTCTGCTGATCTTCTGCATATTGAGTTCAGGGTATGTGACCTATCTTGTTACATCAGCTGTCTATACATCTCAGCTGGTCATCCTAATCTGATATCTAGATCATCAGTCAGCTAACATGTCTGACTGGTCCTATTACACTATCTAATTTTGAAACTTCCATCAAAACTACAAATTTCCCAACAATTTCCCCCTTTTTGATGGAACCAAAACAGATAAATCAGAAAAACGGATAAATAAAAAGAAGGTAAAGACAGGGACACAAGAAATCAAAAGAAATTGAGATGATGTCTTAGGGTCAGAAAACAGGTAATTTATTTCATTGAGTTAATTATCTTACAAGTACAGAAATGAATTGCAAAAGGTATTACCAAACCTCCTGACCTAAGAACCGTTCTTCTGTTTACTTCTTATCCCTCAAGCCTTCAGGGATTTGAAATATGTCGTACATCCTTTTAAGTACTTCTTTCTGGCGGTCTTCATCAATAATGTTCCCTCTTTCCAGTGCTTCGATATAAACTTGTCTGAACACCACTGGATCGTATTTGTGTCTCTTCAGAGGAGGTATAAGAAATTCATATCTAGGAGCAGAAGGTCTCATTGTAATAATCTGTCCTTCTCTCATGACCTCTTGATAGATAGTTGGGTACTTCGTTTCCAACCAGTCCAGAAAGATTTCATCAAAAAGCATTTCATCTTTCTCTTCTAGAACTCGTTGTATCATAAAGACATCACACAACCAGTCAGTCTTTATGATTCTTCAAGGTTCGTGGAGATCTTCCCTACAGATAAGTATGTCGTCCATGCTGGCAGGAAGGGCTCTCGCAATCCAATTCTCATCAACTTCAGCACTGGATGCAGCAGCCTTCTTCTTCTGCTTTCTTCTGAAGGCTCTGTCCAGACCTCCAGCTTCACGCAATTTCTTCTTTCAGACGGCTTCTTCCATGACCCTTCTTCTCTTGAGCTGATCTTGTTGTTCTTTGATCTGCTCAGAGGAGAGTAGCTATTCAGATCTGGTCACTACTGTCTTCTTTTTCACTTTTTGCATCTTCTTTCTTTCTTCAACTACTTCTGTTGATTCAGAAACAAACTCCTCTTCTAACTTCCTGGCCAACTCCAGATTTTTTGCTTCTTCTGTTTGTAGCCGTTTCTGAACATTTGAAGAAAAATCTTCAATTCTGTCGACTCTTGAAGTCAGATCTACCATGGCAGCTTTCTATTCAGAAATGGCTTTGTCTTGAAGGTTAAGCTACTTAGTGTGCTCCTCAATTGTTGAAAACATCTCAGCTAGCTCAGTATCTGCTAGTTCCATAGCCTGAGTTGGTGCAGCAGTAGCAGTTACAATGGTTAGGTGACCCTGACCTTCTTGGAGTTTTTCTGATGTTCCAGCTCCGTCCTTTCCTTCCCCCTTTTTGGTTGCATAAAAAAGAATTCGGACATTCTTCTCCAAGGTCTGGAAGAGAGATTGCATTTCTTTCTTTAGATCCTCTGCCTCCATAGATTGAATACTCACAGTCGAAGAAGATGAAGGTGTAGGTCCAAGCATTTTTTTAGACTGCTTCTTCTAAGGCTTTCTTGGCGACTGTGACAGAGACCTCAAATTTCCTGACAGATGCTTCAAAACTGGAATCTGCATGCATTAGAGATTTGTATGCTTCCTCAGACTTCCAGGCCAAGCTTTTGCAGCATCAACTCTACTCTGTTCATCTCAGATAATGCAATGGTAGAGTGCATTTCGGTCAGCTTCTTCGCAGTCTGATTCCTCTCAGCTTCAACTAGTTGCTTGGTCCTTTCATCCATTTGAATTAGCAATTTTTCAGCAAGAATGTTGAAGTGAGTTTCAACTGATGCCTTCACCCCATCCAGAAGAGTTGTGGATACTTGATCAAAGGTTTCAGGCGGAATTATAAAAACAGGAGTTTGTGCCTCACCAGTCAGAGTCTCATCTGGTACACCCTCGACTGGTTCATCGGCAGCATGATGAATGTCCCACTCAGATGGACCAACGTCTTCCTCGAAGTCAAACTCCGGATAACCCATCAGCTTGTTGACCAACCTGGCAACATCAGGGTCAGATGCTAACTCAGTAGCACTTCCTACACCTGTTAGATTCTTCATTTTCAGTTCCAGATCAACGAACTCATCTCGCCCATATGCATCCAGGAGCAGCAAGAAGTCCTCAATGTGCTGCAGATGAACATCTCTCCAGAATAGGGCATCTGAGACAATTTGCTGCACTCCAGGATGATCCACTAGAAATGAATAGTGCTGAGACAGAAAATTATCAACCCTTCTCCTCAGAAATTTGACAATTGGCTTCTCTGGTTCAGGAGATTCAAACATAATTTTTGTGTTGAATGGGTTGTGGGTGGTGGACACAAACATTGCCTTCTGCTGAGCTGTCTGAATATCTAGAGTGGCTTCCCTTAATAGCTCAGTCTCAGCAGTAGAAAGGGCAGGTGGAGGAATAGAGGAGGGTTCAAATTGTAGTTCAGTAGGCTCAGGGAGTTGAATCTCAACGAATGGAATCTGCTCAGAAATAGAAGGTTCGTGTTGAGTAGGTTCAATCGGGGAAGATGGTTGTCTGGGAGGTGATGGTAAGAGTTCATCCTGGTGAGGTGAAGGTGGAGTAGGCGATCTGGGATAATGTGTGGGTTCATGCCCCTTGAATAGAGAACTAAGATGAGCTGAGTCAGATGGTTCAGACTCATCTTGGGCTTCCTCGGGTTGTACCTCTTCTTGCTCACCGGCCTCCATCTGACCAGGTTCTTCTGCAGTTACCAGTTCGTGTTTTGTACTGACTGTTCGCTCAGAACTAGCAATGGTCCCTTCACCAGCTTGCTCAACCATCATCACACCAGCAGATTCCAGGAATTCAACATCACTGTCTTCATTCCGAAGACCTTCAGATGGCATTCCAATCTTCTTTGGCAGCATAGCAGTGAGCTTCTTCTGCCTTTTCTCACTCACATCTTCAGTTGTATTAGTTAGTTTGCTGGCCAACTGCTTCCTCTTGAGTATTCTTATCTTTGGTTGGGCTTGAGCTGGTGATTGCACTGACGTAGCTGGACCCCTATCCTTCTTGGTTTTAGGGACATAAGGAGCTGGGTCATCATCTCTTTGACCAGATATCTTTTCATCTTTGTACAATAGAGCCTTGAATTTTTCCTGATATGGCTTTCTGCCGGTCTCAGACCAAGGATAATTTGGAAGCTTATCTGATAGAATCATCGACACCTTGTGAATGTTATATATGTTCTTTGATAGAACAACCTGGTTGTCTGCATTTACCACGAATTTTGAAGATTCTTGCAGCAGCCGGTTCTTGAATAATCCCATCCAGTTCATGTCGGGAGCTTTCTCAATAATAGCAGTCATGACGTGCTGCTTCTGTTGAGTTAGAGCATCTTGGCTGAAAGCAATACCCAGAATTACTCTTGAGACGATCTCAAAAAGCAATCTGTATTTCCTTTTCAGATAGGGGACCTTGACATTAGTGATGTTTGTAATGTTCCCTGGCCTGTGCAACACCTTCTGTAAATACTCCTTCTCTGACATCCCCGCGGTAAACAAATCTGGATAATTTCGTCCAATCGGTAAGCCAAATATCCGTCCAAGATCGTTGTTTGTGACATCGATTCTATTTCCTCCGTCAAACGAGTATAATTCCTTGTTATTCATTTCCTTCAGATTTCTCAGAAACTCTAGCGACTCAGTGATATATACACTGCTCAAGTGCCGAAAGCAGAACTGCTCGAGACCATATGCTCTAAGATAATCCAAAATTTCCTTCGATTCTGGATCGTTGGTAGTGTTGAATATAACATACTTCTCATCAATCACTTGTTTTATCATTGAAGTATAATCGCATATCTCGGTAGAAGTTGCCATTTCTATAATTCCTATAAGTATAAAGCAAAATTAGGGCTATGAAGCAGTTAAATGTAAAGGCAACTATACTATACATAAGATATACATTAAGCATAAACACATTAGATTAAAAAGAAACATTTCCAGAAGATTATGAGTGAAATACACAGTCCAACGAAACATTTAGACGCATATTAAAAAAAAACTTTAAGCAATAATCAACGATCACTCAGTAATTACCAGAAATCGAATAGAATAAACTTCGAAATGATCGATTTGCAAATGCTTCAAGAGAATTTTGTTTTATGTAGAGGATTTTGATAAATTCTCGAGAGTAATAGAGGATTTGGAAGTGATAAAGGTTTTTTAAAAAAATAGGGTTTTAAAGGTGCGAGGGAAATATTTTGCACGAGTTCCCACAAATACTTGAGTATTCGTGTTTTGAAATGGATGGCTTAGATTAAGCGGCTGTAAAGTGAAATAATCATGCGGTTGGGAATAAATATGGAATGTATTTGGACGTGAAAAATACGCATTGAATGCTATTAAATATACAAACCCCACGTCCGCATTTAATGTTTGCAGTGCTTGCGTCATAAAGTAATGTGCACAGTAATTATCACACAAATATAGATAAGCTCAGTTGACAAGTTTCATAAGATAATAGATCTCAGGAGAAAAAAAAAAGAACAAGTTTAGAAGACATATCTGACCGACTGATATTGTAATCAATCAGTTACCACTTTTGTCGAGTCTGACTAGTCTGATTCTTGTTAACCTAGTGTTCCCTATGCCTTGGTAAATTTTCCCAACAATGTACTCTTGTCAGATTGACCCTCTTTCTGCACTATCCTTATCAGTTAAAGTTCCTTCTTCAACTGTTCCTTGTAACTGATCAGTACCCAATTGATCTTTTCTGATCAGATGAAGTCCCCCCTTCAAATAACTTTCATCCTTCTATCAATTTCTTAACCAACTGGTATTTGAGATCAGACCACCAAAATACTCTGGAGCCTCATCTCCTAAATCCAGTAGTCCTAGCTCATTACATAATTCTCTAAATCTGACTTCAGCTAGAGGCTTGGTTAAGATGTCAGCTCTTTGCTTATCAGTATGGATCTTTTCCATTCTGATGTTCTTCTTTTCTGCATGATCTCAGATAAAGTGGTGTCTGATGTCCACATGTTTGCATCTCGTGTGCAGAACTGGATTCTGAGTGATAGGAATCGCACTATTACTGTTACAGAAGATAGGCACATTGGTAGCATTTATGTTGTAATCCCTCAGCTGCTGACAAAGCCAGAGCAGTTGGGAGCAACAGCTACCAGCAGCCATATATTCTGCTTCAGTAGTAGATGTGACAACAGATGTCTGCTTCTTAGAAAACCATGAGACCAGCTTGCTTCCGAGAAACTGACAAGTACCTGATGTAGATTTCCTATCTATCCTACATCCACCATAATCAGAATCAGAATACCCACTAAGCTCTAGATTATCATCTGCTGGATACCATAAGCCTAAGTTTACAGCCTTCAGATACTTAAGAATCCGCTTAGCTGCTTCCAGGTGGTTTTGTTTGGGATTAGCTTGAAATCTAGCACATACACCTACTGCAAAAGTTATATCTGGTCTGCTTGCAGTGAGGTATAACAATGATCCAATCAAAGCCCTATACTCTTTCTGATTAGTCTTCTTACCACCTTCATCTGGGTCCATCTTAAATGCAGTCAACATTGGAATTCTGGCTTCCTTGCAATTCTGAGCTTCATACTTAGCCAACAAATTCCTTGTGTATTTTGCCTGGCAGATGAATATCCCAGTGTGAGGTTGCTTGACTTGAAGACCTAGAAAGTAGCTCATCTGACCCATCATGGACATCTCAAATTTTCCTTGCATCAGCTTACTGAATTTCTCACATAGCTTCTGATTGGGAGAACCAAATATAATGTCGTCCACATAGATCTGAACCAAGAGAATGTCTTCTCCATCTTCTATTCTGAACAAGGTCCGATCAATCAAGCCCTTGGTAAATCCATTCTCTATCAAGAATTGGGACAATGTATCATACCAAGCTCTAAGAGCCTGTTTCAGTCCATAAAGAGCTTTTCTTAAACGGTACACTTGGTTGCTCATTTCAAAGCCAGGAGGTTGTTCAACATAAACTTCCTCAGCTAGTACCCCGTTTAAGAATGCACTCTTTACATCCATCTAATACACAGTAAATCCCCTATGAGCTGCATAGGCCAGAAACAACCGAATGGCTTCCAGGCGAGCGACGGGTGCAAAGGTTTCATCATAATCAATCCCTTCTGATTGTGAATATCCTTTAGCAACAAGTTTTGCCTTATTTATGGTTATTACATTGTGCTCATCCTTCTTGTTCTTGAATACCCACTTAGTTCCAATCACATCTTGGTGAGTTGGTCTGTCTACAAGTTCCCAAACTTGATTCCTCTCAAATTGTTCTAATTCTTCTTGCATATCCAAAATCCAGCTTGCATCTGATAGAGCTGCTTCAACAGTGAGTGGTTCCTTCAAAGACAAATAGCAACAATACATTGCACTTTCACCAATCTGATGTCTAGTTCTGACTCTATCAGATGGGTCTCCGATGATCAGATCAGTTGGATGACTGGTTATCCAGGTCCTTCAGTCCTGATTATCATCAGTTTGGAGAACATCATCCTCTTCTGATAAAGATTCATCACTAGAGATTGGAAGAGGTACTTGAGTAGGATCCACTTGGCATGGACATATCTCAATTGATGTTGGACTCTTCATGTGCTGAAGTCTGCGTTTGTGAAGTTCTAATGGGCAATCATGTTGGACTCATCATGTGTTGAACTCATCCTCTGGGCAATCGAGGGTTTCGAAGCAGAGTGTTTGAGAAGATGAAGGCTTTTTGGAATAGGGCTTTGAAAGAAATTTTTTCAATGGATATAGGATTTTGATTTATGGAAAATCGCATAGATGAAGAAATCGACGGTTGAGATTAAACACCGGCTAAAATGGGTATTTGAAAGGACTATTTCGCAAATACTAAGCCGCCAATTTATCCCTATTGGTGATTAATGAACAGTGCATTTAATTACTGTTCCTGCAGACTATTGACTTTTCTCGTGGATTTCAAAGGTCCCGCCAATTATTTCATCTGGTGTTTTTTCATTTATTGCCAATGATTACTGAGATTCAGTTAGACAATAAATGTGTTGCATGAGTCAACAACCTCTTCAGACTAATTTTCTCCATCAGTCTTACTGAGTTTTGACCTTGATAAAATGTCAGTATAATATTGAGTACTGAACTTCAGGATTACTGAGTTTCCCAAGACTCAGTTGTCAGTACTCTCAATTTTATCCTGAGTTTTTCAGTAAAAACCTGAGAAATTTCATGCATCTGAAAACCTTCAATTTTTCAGATTTGCTTTATTCACATGGATCCAACATACCTAATTCAACTGATAGTTCCTGAAATCTTGATTCAGCCAAAGGTTTAGTCAAGATATCAGCTCTCTGTTTATCCGTATGAATTTTCTCCATTCTGATGTCTTTCTTCTCAACATGATCTCGGATGAAGTGATGTCTGATATAAACATGCTTACATCTGGTGTGCAATACAGGATTTTGTGTAATAGCAATTGGACTATTATTATCACAAAATATAGGTACTTCATTGGCTATAATCTTATAATCCCTCAATTGTTGTCTGAGCCAAAGAATCTGTACACAACAGCTTCCTGCAGCCATGTATTCAGCTTCTGTAGTACTGGTTGCTACTGAGGTTTGTTTCTTTGAAAACAATAATATCAGTTTACTTCCAAGAAATTGACAAGTTCCTGTGGTAGACTTCCTGTCAATTCTACATCCTCCATAATCAGCATCTGAATAACCAGTTAATTCAAGATTATCATCAGCTGGATAACATAATCCTCTATTCACAGTGCCTTTAAGATATTTCAGAATCTTTTTGGCAGCCTCCATGTGACTAGCCTTAGGATTAGCTTGGTATCTTGCACATATCCCAACAGCAAATGTTATATTAGGCCTACTTGCTGTGAGATATAGCAGTGATCCAATGATCCCTCTATAATCAATGTGATTTACTGATTTGCCTTCAGGATCAGGATCCATCTTGTAGTTAGTATTCATGGGAATTCTAACTGCATTGCAATTCTGTACACCATACTTTGCAATCAGATCTCTGGTGTATTTTGCTTGATTGATGAAAATTCCTTCCTTAGTTTGTTTCACCTGAAGTCCAAGAAAGAAATTTATCTCCCCCATCATTGACATCTCAAACTTTCCTTTCATCAGAGTAGAAAACTTTTCACACAACTGATGATTTGGAGATCCAAAAATGATGTCATCCACATAGATCTGAACTAGTAAAATATCCTTTCCATCTTCTATCCTGAACAAATTCCTATCAACAGTTCCTTTGATAAAATCATGGTCAGTAAGAAACTGAGAAAGGGTATCATACCATGCTCGGGGTGCTTTCTTAAGACCATACAAGGCTTTCCTGAGCCTGTAAACTTGGTCATTCTGATAAAATCCTGAAGGTTGTTCCACATATACTTCCTCCTTAAGCACACCATTCAGAAATGCACTTTTCACATCCATCTGATAGACTGTGAATTTCATGTGGGCAGCATATGCAAGAAACAATCTAATGGCTTCTAGTCTTGCAACAGGTGCAAAGGTTTCATCATAATCCAAGCCTTCTTCTTGGGAATAACCTTGTGCAACTAGCCTTGCCTTGTTTCTCACAATGTTGTTGTTTTCATCTCTCTTATTCTTGAACACTCACTTAGTTCCAATCACATTGTGCCTCTTAGGTCTAACCACTAGCTCCCAAACTTCATTCCTTGAGAACTGGTTCAGCTCTTCTTGCATAGCAGTAATCCAAAATGAATCTTGTAGAGCTTCTTCAATCTCAGTAGGTTCTTTTTCAGATAGGAAGCAGCAGAACAAAGCACTTTCTCCATCGAACCTTCTTGTTTTGACACCATCTGATAGATCACCCACAATCTGACTTGTAGGATGACTATCCAACCATTTTTTCTCTGGATGTTCCCCTTCAAAGCAAATATCCTCAACATCAGAAATGTTAGGTTCATGCAGTTCATTAAATTCAGGGAACAATAGAAAAGGAGAAAGGGAATCATCTTCCTCAGGGGAAATTCCATTCAGAACATTGTCAGAGACATTTGTTCCCCCTTGATTGATAGATTCAGAGTTTGCCTCAGCTGTGACCACATCTTTAGGCATTACATACCGAAGTGCGGCGGTGTATGTTTGATTGTCGACTTCGGTGTGTTGGCTTTTCCTTCAAGAGAGAATTTCCATCCCGAGTCTCACCATCCTGAGTTTTTCCATCCTGAACTTCTTTGTCTGAGTCTGATATACTCCATTCATAGAAAGTGACTGACTTCTTCTTTTCAGGTTCAGAGGATGTTTTATCATTCTTTTTTAGGCTAAGTCTGGTGATTCTCTTGATCAGTTCTCCTGGGTTTATGTTCATGTTTCTTCTGAACACAAGTAGATTCATCAAAAACAACATGAGGTGTTTCCTCCACAATAAGAGTCCTCTGATTTGTAAACTCGAAGGCTTTTTGACTTTCGAGAATATCCTAAAAATATCCCTTCATCAGCTTTGCTATCAAAAGTTTTCAACTGATCTTTACCATTATTGTGTATGAAACACTTGCAACCAAACACACGAAAGAAAGAAACAAGAGGCTTCCTTTCATTCCACAGCTCATATGGAGTTTTTCCTTGATTTTGGTCAGCATGGATCTGTTCTGAGAGTAGCATGCAGTGTTGATAGCTTCAGCCCAAAATCTCTTAGGAATATCAACTTCAGCAATCATTGTCCTTGCAGCTTCTTTCAGAGTCCTATTTCTTCATTCAGCAACACCATTATGTTGTGGGGTCCTTGCAGCTGATGTTTCATGGGTTATTCCATTTGTTGCACAGTAATCAGATATGATATGATTGATAAACTCAGTTCCTTTATCTGATCTGATTTTGACCACACTCAGATTCTTTTCAGTACTGAGCCTTTTCAGTAGTTTAGGCAGTTTTGTCTGAGTCTCTTTCTTACTCAGTAAGAATATGACCCATGTGTATCTAGAGTAGTCATCAACTACCACAAGTGTACATTTTCTGCCATTAGTGCTCACAGGTGTTACTAGACCAAAGAGATCCATATGTAACAGTTGTAGTATTCTATCAGTAGAGACATCTACTTTGTTTTTTAAAGATGCTCTGATTTGTTTTCCTTTCTGACAAGCATCACAAACATGATCTTTACTGAACACTTCATTTGGTAACCCCCTCACAAGTGCTAATTGTTGTGTTCGATATAATAAATCAGGATTAATCGATCATCAAAGAGCGACACGTGTAATATTCGAATATAATAATCATGCCCGGTGGATGAGTTACTTTTTGTTCGCTGTTCGCCAACCGATCAGAATTGCACGGCCAGCCTACCGAACAAACGTATCCGCTACTCAGATCGGAAAGAAGGAGTTAAAAGAGCCAGGTCAATATGTTCGAACTCAGATCTCCTGAAGAACTCAGACATCCTAAAGGGTCAGAGTGCTCGACGCTCAAATATCCCGAAGACCCAAATATCCTGAGGAATCAGTGTGCTCGAGGAGGACAATTTTTCAATATAAAATTGACAATAAAACTGACATGATTAAAGGGGCGAACAAAAAGTCCAACCGAACAAAAGATTAATTTGGACGATCAAAAGAGCGTCCTACAGACGAAGCTAGTACAAAGATCGATCTAGAAGATGAAGTCAGAAACGTGGCAACACCACCGGAGTTCTTGCATGATCCAAAGCTTCCAGCACATGCTATACCAATCCAGCACATGCTATACCAATCCAGCTCATGCTTGCCGAAGTGCTATAAAAGGAAGAAAAAAGAAGAAGAGAAGGGTTCAGAAAATAATCCCAGAAAAGTAGCCTACAAAAATCCCTGGAGAGGTGAGGAACCGAAAAATTAGAGTGTTTATTCACATATAACGAGAAACCCTAGAACTCATTTGCTAATCTGCATCGATTCATCTTCATAAGATGTATCAAGAACTGTACGTGTAAAGCTCGTAATACTATATCCTGGCTTGGTATGCCCCCAGAGTAGTCATTTCTTGACGAACTGGGTCAACAAATTCATCTTATTTACTGTTTATTTTACACGTATATGTTTTGTTTGCGAGTTGTAATCAAAATTAGCCACATAATATTCATCAACCAAAACGACTCGCGACACTAATCTTCCAAGTTTGTTCAGGGTTTTAAAGTTTAAGTGATTCAGTCTTTTGTGCCACAACCAACTGGTATCAGTGGAACTTTTTGCAACCAAACATGTATCTTTAGGAGTTGAACTCCAATCAGCAAGATACACATTTCCTTTTCTGGTACCAGTCAGTAAAATTTTTTGTGAAGCATTTTGTTTTACATAACATAAGTTCTTTGAGAACTCAACACTGAATCCTTTGTCACAGAATTGGCTGATAGAAAGCAAATTATGCTTTAGACTAGACACATATGAAACACCATGGATATGAACAGAGTCAACTTCAAGAGTTCCATATCCTTCAGTTTGTCCTTTGGAATTGTCTCCAAATGTGATCTGAGGGCCTTTTTGCTCAACATAGTCAGTGATTAGTTGCTTATATCCTGTCATATGTCTTGAACATCCACTGTCCAGATACCATATAGTAGGATCCAATTCATTTCCACTCATCAGTGCTATGTTGTTTTCATTCAGCTCAGTGCCCTTTTCCTTCACCTGAAAAACAGATCAGTTCTTAGGTACCCATTTGGTGTAGGGTCCTACCAGGTTAGCTGTACCTTTTGGAACCCAAATCTGCCTGATAACTCTAATTACTTTAGAGTGGCTGATTTGTCTCCCATAAACATCTGCATACACATTCACTACCCTAGGTGCCTTGGCAGTACCTTGTGTATGAGTGTCAGCCTTAGCATGAACATGAGCCTTAGAGTTCTTCTTGAGTTCAGGCTTTTTGTTCAAGTGCCTTAGCTTTGGTGCAGCTGGTCTCTATCTCTGCTGACTTGGGTTCAGGAAACCTTTACCCTTAGGCAAGTGGGGTTTAGGTTGCCTGTACTGAAATTGTGGTCTTTCAGTAATCTGAGGACTTGGTCTTTTCAGTTGAGAATATCTCTGCTGAGTGTTTCTCTTCTGAAAATTCCTCTGATGGTTCAGTGCAGATCTCTTCAAGTTGGTATTCTTAGCCTGAGGCTTTCAAGTCTGGCACGAAAATTTTTCCTCTTGAGTGTTCAAGTTTTTCTAGCCTTTTCTGCGGTTTGGGCTTTCTTCCCCGAACCTTCTGTTTTTCTGAAACCATAGGTCATTTACCCTTGTCTAAAATCTTAGGCTTTTCTTCAGTGAGAATATTTGATGCCACTGGTTTAACAAAGACAGTCTTGGTGCTACTAGAAGCAGCATTCAGAAGACCTTGTGAGGTTCCCCCTGGAATGTATCCCAATCCAGCTTTTTTATAGTTCTTGAGGTCTTTGATAACTCTGAATTTCATCTATTACTTTAGATGCAAAATTCAATAGAGCTAACTTTCTCTGCGCACTATCCTCACATTTCTTTAGAGTTTCATGCTTCTCAAAGAGGTCATTGAACTCAGTTCTGATAAGCTGAATCTCTTTAGTGGATTTCTCTAATTTTCCATTCGGGGTCTCTATCACCTTCTCTTTTTACGAGAGTTGTACTTTTGAACATCCGGTTCATCAAGGAGTTCCCATCAATTGAGAAGTGATCTCGGCATTTTTAGAGTCTTTCCACTTGATTCTCGTGATCGAGTTCCTTGTTACGCTCTTGAGTTTGATGAGTAGTTCTTGTAACACGAATAGTCCTTCATAAGATTCTCAAACGAATCCATTAGGTCAAAATTATCATTTCTGAGTTGAACTTGAGAACTCATGTGCTTGGGTAGGAGCAACAACAGAGATAGAAGAATTTACCTCCTCCTGACCATAAAGACGGACATCATCATCATCCTTCGTTCGAGAAAATCTCATCTCGAGGCTGGGAACCTTCTTCAGAATGTTCTTCCTCTTCTGCAATCATAGCTTTCTTGCTAGAGATCTTCATGTCTCTCTTGGCTTGTCTTTCCTTTCTTTCTTTTCTTTTTCGGAGACGGACATATTGGAAGTGACCTTTCTTTTGACAGTTGTAGCATCTGTTTGCATCATCATCCTGATCACTTTCCTCCTTGGTCTTGGAGTCCTTCTTTTGGATGAGGATCCTTCAGCTTTGTGGTCCTTCCTTTTCTCAGTGTATCTGTCCTCAGCTTCTGAGTTTCTCTTGTACCTGTGATTCCTGTAATATTTCTTATATTTCCCATATCTGCTATTAAGTCTTTCAAACCTCCTTGCCATCAGTACTAGCTTATCCTCTTGCTCATCCTCGATTTACGGCAAGTGAGTTCTCGAACTCTCTAGACTTCTGAGGATTTCTCTTTGGCTTTGAAAGCCACATTCTTGCTAGATGAAGAATCATCTTTGCTGTCAGATTTCTTAGTTTTCTTGTCAATCACAAACTCATAAGCTCTCAGTTCAGAGAAAACTTGTTGGTATGGCATGGAATCAATATTTTTGGTGTTTTCAATCACCACAACATGTATATCCCATTTCTTAGATAATCCTCTAAGAATTTTTAGTGCCACTTCTCTCTGTGGGTATCTTTTTCCCAATAGCATTGGGATCATTCATTATGCTAGGAATCGACCTCAAGTTTGTCAATGGATTCACCATTTTCCATTTCAAAGCTATCAAACTTTCCAATAGCAAAAGAAAGTTTGTTTTCCTTAATATGATCGTGCCTTGACACATACTTGACAAGTGTGTCCCATATTTCTTTTGCGGTTTCACAGTGAGAGATCATCCCCATAACACCATCATCAATAGTGTTATACAAAGTATCTTTAGCAATGTAGTCCAGATTGACTAACTTTCTCTCATCAGGAGTAAGTTGATCATCAGGCTTTGGAAATTCATCTCGGGATCATTCCTCTCGAAGATCGGTGATTCGGGATTCACAACGATAAATTTGAATGGTCCTTGTAAACCACTCTCCACATTCTTTCATGTTTTGAATACAAATGAGCCTCTCAAGATTCTCAATCTCCATAGGTCATAGCTCTCAACAGAGAACATAGGAAGTTTCTTAGAAGGCATGATGACCGAGCCTTGTAAGATATCGAAGAAACAGATCTATTCATTAGACCACCAAAGTCTCTTTCAACCAAAATAGACTATGGCTACCAAAGCAAGTGGTCAAAATGAACCCTTTGCTCCGATACCACTTGTTGGTCCCGGTGCTAACGAGGCTCACACGTGTATGGGGGAATACACGTGTTCAATTGATTTTTAAAACTTTTTCTTTCATCGAGGTCGATGGGTCAAGTTATCCCGATGATTTTGCCCCGAGAAGCCACGGATTGCCCCGAGTCAAAGTCTCATCGAGACAATGATCTGCCGGAACCGGAAGCTTCAGATTAGCCCAACCGAGCTCGAAGTTTATCCGAGGCGCTTGGATCAAATAATTATCTTCATTGAACCCTCAAAAGAGAGTTAGTTCGGTTTGGTAACTATCTCGTTTCTAGCTACTCAAGTGTGCGGAATAGTTGGCCCTAAGTTTATACTCGTTTTAGCTTTTGTGAAAATCTTCCCTTCAATAAAAACAAATGATTAAGGCGTGATCAATTTGATGCAAGTTCAAATTGGATTAGTTCCAACCTGAATATCGATGAACTATGCTTTCAAAGTGAAAAACATGCAAATGAGATAATAATGCGAAGATGAAAGCAAAACAACACAAAGAATTATAGTGGTTCAGAGACTCAAGCTCCTACGTCCACTCTCTCTGATCTTCAGAGAAATTCCTTAATCACTTCCTAAAGCTTTCAGGCTAACTCACTGTAGCTTACTCACTTTTCTACCTTGAGTTTTCGGTGACTCTTTGCGAACTTTTACTAACTCAAACACACACAAGTGTTCAGACTACCACAAGTTGCTTACTAACTTCTTCTCTAGAGTTTTCTGGCTAACTCACTATAGCTTACTAACTCTTTACAACTCTAACTCACCAACAAAACACACACAAACTACCTTAACAAAGGGTTAGGGTTTTGGGTTGGTTTCCAACTAGAGTGAGATATCCTTTACAATAAGAACTAATGCAAAGGCTAGGATATCTCTTCTAAGCTTTGAATATATCTATCAATCTAGGCTTAGAATAGTTAGCTCTCTCCAATGTGAAACACTTGGGAAATTCTAGGGTTTTCGAGTGCTTCAATTTACAATAATACGAATGAGCTCTTGAGGTGCTTTGAAATTTCTCATGACCTCTCAATGTAGAAGGTTACTGGTATTTATAGGCAACCATCACCAAGGTCACTCTTGAAAAACTATCCGTTGGAGGAGATAGTATCAAGGGTTTCCTCTTCTGGTGTTTGATGAACGGCTATATTTAGGGTTTGAACACTCCCTTGCATGTTTTAGGAAATATGCGATCATGTAGCTTAATCACCAATTTTTGCGATGCGGAACTTAGTACTACCGACATGATTTAGGGTCCTGTCACTTTCAAATGTCGATGAAATGCGATGTTGTCTTCCTCGATTGGTTCTTGTCTTGATGAATGTAGACAAACAAAACGGCTCTTTTTGGTCAATCTCTCTGAATGAGACAACCTTAAACAACACTTAAACTTAGTTCCTTTTATCTGCATATGAATGTTTTGGGCAATATCTACTTTTCTGAACATTTGCGCTTTTCTCAGTTTTTGTAGTCTTCAGATAGATTATATTCAATGCCTCTGAACATTCAAGTTATCTTGAGTATTGATATCTTCTCGAGTCTTGATAACTCTTGGTCTTTAGTGTCTTACGAGTCTTGATGTCTTGATGACATCTTTGAGTCTTGATGTCTTGATGACATCTTGAGTCTTGATGTCTTGATTACTTCTTGAGTCTTGATGTCTTCAAAATCTAACTTTGATCTATATCTGCTGACTATACATGGTGCAGATAACTTCCTGAACAATCTATACTGAAACCTGACTCAGTCTATCAAGATTATCCTGAACATGTCATACTCAGGGGTTTTGGGATCTAATCAAAACTTCTCTATTAAATTCATCTCCCAACAGGAACCATGGTTACTCTGGCACCTACCCAGAGGAAGATCAGCAGAGCGGACCTAGATCGCTACAGTGGAAGCTCCGACCCAAGGGTCCATGTAGCGAAATACAATTCGTACATGGCCTCTATTGGCGCATCCGATGCTACTAAGTGTCAACTTTTCTCTTTGACTCTGAGCGACCAAGCTCATCAGTGGTTTACCTCGCTACCACCATTCTCGGTGGACACGTTTGAGGAACTCGCCAGAATATTCTTGACTTTCACAGCCTTGGTAACCCGACCTGCGACCAGGCAACGATTGATAAATACTCGACAAGGGGAAACGGAATTAGATCAGTCCTACATTGAAAGGATCGACAAACTCATACTCGAAGGAGACGGAGATGAGGTAAAATTTCTTGAGGCCGTTTCCGGCCTCAGAAAGGGAACCAAGCTGTGGCGTCGCATGACCACCGAATACCCGATTAGCTACGCCGACTTCCGAAGGCGATCCAACGACTTGATCCACACATCGGAATGTTGTGGAATTAATTGCCCGGATCTATTCGGGATGAATATTTAAATAAAAATTTAATTCTAACAATTATTACTAGCATGAATTAATCCTATATTAATTCAATTAATAATTCAACAACAAATCATGCATATAAACAGTTCACATAAATCCTACGCATGCGGAATTGCTACAGGTTTATGTGAACTAACCTGTTTGGAATGACAATGGACTTCGTCGGCACGAACACACCAAAAAGTCTTCCCAAGTATTCCCAAGTCCTTGCTCGTCAATCCGGTGGAAGGAAACTCGCGAACAATTAACAAAAGGAAAAACAAATTATTTGTTGCACCACCTTTGTGGATTTCTAATTTTTCCAACACATGGAATTGCACTTGGGGATGAAGAAATCATCCCCTATTTATAGATGAGGTGGTGGCCGATTTTTCATCATGGAATAGGGAGGAAAAATCTTTTTCTTGATCTCCAAGAAATCTTGAATATATATTATATATTCTTTTCTCCATAATTAAAATATTCCATAAAAATCCCACCTTCTCTTGTTATGGTTATTTTCGAAAAACAAGGATAAAGATTTCAAGATTTGGATCTTCTTGAATTTTAAGAGATATACTTGTATTGCAAGAATACATATCTTCCATAATATATTTTCAAGAAAATCTTTCTTTCCCTTATTTCTTCAAAATTTTCGAAAATTTCAAAATAAATAACCAAGTGGGAGATTTCTTGAATTTAATGAGATACTCTTGTATTCCAAGAATACTTATCTTCATTCCACAACAAAATTCAAAGAAAATCTTTCTCCCTCTTTTATTTATTATTTTCAAAAAATAGGAAAATTAGGCAACAAAATTTATTTTATTTTTAAACACCTTTTTCAGTTATTGGACTTTATGTTTGGGCTACTTGAGGGGCCTTTAGGAGAATTAAGATTGGACCTTCCAATGGATCTTGAATTATCAATATTGAGCTACAATATTATTCAAGCCCATAAATATTAATTAATCCCACTACATAATTAATATTGCACTATCCATCTTAACCCATATTACTGTTAATATGGCTCCCGGTTATTATTTTCCGTGTTTAAGATTATCTAGCCCATTAATTAATTCAGGCCACTGAAATAGCTTTCCATTAATTAATATTTTTTTGTCCTTGGTCAAGGAAAGGTTCAACATTATTATCCATACCGGAAACTAGTTCCACTTGCAAGATTTGGTATGATAAATCTTATGAACCTCCCAAGGGGACAAATCGAACAAGCGTACTTGCACACGATTCTTGGTATTAAATCTTAGCAATCGCATGTGACCAATAATTGCCCAAGATATAAAGTATTGAATCTCATTGATTCTCTACCCGTCATAAGTCAAAGCAATAATTACTAACCACACACGATCATATTTAAGGGACGAAGATTAAGAAATAACGAACCACTGAGGTCTAATTCTTCCTAGTTCAGTGCTGAAGAATTTATCCTCCTGTAGGTCCTATTCAGTGCATCAGTCATGCACTAGTGTAATCTCTTGGTCAAGACAAGCCAATCTGAGCCTTACACTTCAACCTTTCACGATGGATTGTTCATTTCCATCTAGGTCGTGAATAGCGTACTTTTAGTTACAAGGGGCTGTTAATTTAATCTTCTGTGATCTGGTATCACTAAATTAACTACAATGTAACACGTACTATTTATTGAACAGTTATGCAGTAAATATATGTAACATTCAATGATATTTAAAGCATCAGTGATAAATAATTTATTTCAGTAAATAAGACAGAAATTCAGTTTGGTTATACAAAGTAAAAGCATACTTTTCAGTATAACCCCAACACGGAACTTCTGGAGTCCCGACTATCCGACAACAAGGAGGTCGTAGACTCAAAGAAAAGCTTCAAGAAAACCGGGGGCCACTACAAGGCATCCGACAGCTTCAAGTCGTTCGAAGAAAACATCCCTATAAAGCTGATGGAGGCATTAGGCATGCACCTGGGCATGTCTACACTCAGATCAGGGAATGAGAATTACTCCTCCTACCTCGCCCCATCAAGAACAAAGGCAAGTTAAACCCCAACAAATTATGTCATTTCCACGAACAGGTAGGCCACTACACAAGCGAATGCAAAGATCTACTTCCCCAACTCTGCAGGCTATACGAAGATGGTTTGTTGGATGAATTTGTCAAACGACCTCAGAGGAATCATGATCACGCCTGAGAGGTTAATGCAATAGGTAGATCATCCCCGACCAGGAGCCCGCCCCCAAGAAATGCCGGGCAGAGAGAGCGGGACTGGCGGCGACCTATTCTGCCCTTGTCCGAAGTCGCGGGAGGTCACATCATACATACCCTCTCCCCACTTGGGACAGTTGGAGGACTCTCCTCAACCTACTCATCAAAACGGTGAATGAAGGCCGAAATAAGGGAAATAGAGAATGCGTAAAAATGGTCTTTGCCGGTTTTTCAAAGGGGGGGAAAAACCAAAGACTGTCGAGTTTGGCGAGAAAGAAAAAGATGGAATAGTCTACCCAAATGTCGATCCCCTGGTAATTAAGGTGAATAAATGGGGACAACTGTGTGTCGGCTGCTGGTAGATGGGGGTGCCTTCTGCAGTATCCTCTTCAAGAAGACTCTAGATCAGCTCGGGGACTATGATGCCTACATCACCCCATGTGACCACATCGTGAAAGGCTTGAGGAGATGCTGTGATGAAGCCATCCAAAGCATGATCCATTTTGGTGTTTGTCGAGTTAGTCTCTACTTTGAATAATGAGGTTACGACCACTAGACTGTTAGATTTCCGAGTTGTCGACCTCCCAAGTTCCTATAACGGCTTCCTTGGGAGGCCATTTGAACATGAATTCGAGGATGCGTCCTCAACTTTCTATTTTTATGTAAAGTTCCCCACCGAGATTGGGCTAGTTCAAGAGATTAAAAGGTGACCAAGTGGATGCAAGAGGTTGTTTGATTTATTCTCTGCCTCTTTTCAATTCGCATTGATATCTAGCAAACAAATACTTGTAATAGATAGTGAAAAACAATGTGAGGAATCGAGTAATAAAAAAGCAAGTAAAAAAGAAGTCAAAGCGACCTCGACTCGAGAATGGGACCCAAATTGGAAGAGTTTACTTTCGAGCGAGATCGAAGACCCCGAAAAAAGATGCCTCAAGGGCCATTACGGGGAAGATCTCGAGAAAAGTCAAAAGTAGACCAGCTCGACCCGGATCTAGAAGTCATCATAGGCTCCAAGATGCGGGCGACGACGAAGGGGAAGTCATCGACTTTCTCAAAAAAAGAATTTAGGCGTCTTTGCATGGTCGCACAATGACATGGTGGGAATCGACCCAAATGTCACATGTCATAGACTACACATCGATCCAACTGAAAGCCGATTGCCTAAAAAGAGGGAAATTCGCCCCAAAAAAAAAGTATGTTGCATTGGCGAGGAAATAAAAAAGTTGTTAGATAATGACCGATCACAAAGGCCGATCAACCACAATGGGTGGCTAACGCAGTGTTGGTGAAAAATTCAAATGGAACTTGACGACTCTATCTCGAGTTCACGGACCTCAACGATGCTTGTCCAAAGGACTTCTTCCCCAAGCCTCACATCGACCACTTGATAGATAACACGGCTGGTCACGAAATGATGTCGTTCATGGATGCCTTTGCAGGATATCGTCAAATAACCATGCACGAATCCGAACGACAACACACCTCATTCCTGACTGAAAACAATATCTACTTTTGGAAAAGAATGCCCTTCGGTCTAAAGAACGCAGGGGCAAAATATCAAAGGTTGGTAATTTTGGTGTATACTGTAAAGCAAACTTTTAGTGAGCTTTTGTGGATGTATATTCAATTTCCTTATTATCTGAAATAAATAGTTTTTCACATTATTGTATTCTTATAAATTTCTTATGTGTCTACTTATCTTATATAGTAGACAATGTGGTGGGTTTGTAGTCACACAGAAGATCACATCGTCAAGTTCCTTATAAGATATAAACAATATTCACAACTGAGATAGTTCTGGACATAACTATTGGTTTAAGTTGTAGTATAAACTTGTTGGTGGCTTGTCTTGGCCATTAGTTTATACTAGTGCGCTATGTCGTATTGAATGGGTCACAGATAAGACATGTTCTTCTATTCTGATTGTTATGAAGAACTAGAGGTCTTGGTGACTTTTATAATTCTCAACCCTAAGTGTGGTATTTAGATATGTGGGGTGCTTGTTCACTACTTTGATTTATTGTAGGTGAGAATCTTGGTAGATCTCTCGTACTTCGTATTTTGGGTATTGACATCGCTCGCATGATATCTATTTACTGTCATTAGGCCACCGTGTCCTGGACATCCAGGATGATGACGTCCCCTTGAGGAAACTCATAATGGATTGTCGTATTAAACCCTGTAGGTGGATTTAATCCGTACGACATCAAGGTTGAGTGGTACTACTCAAGGAATAATAGATATTAATTAATTAAAGCAGTCAGAAGCTATAATAATTAATGGACGTGCGATATCTTTAACATGGGGAATTATAAATTCTAATAGAAGCCCTGATTCGATTAGGGATAGGATGAGAGTTAAACATTAATTCTCTAGTGGGATGAATTAATGTTCTCTGGCCAAATAATGTTCTGGGCTGAACATAAGAGTATTTGGGTCCGTGAGAAGCCCAAATCCTATACCTTCTATTGGATCCTTAGTCTGGCCCACGAAACCTGAGGAGTATAAATAAAGGAGTTTAGTTTCGTCTAAAACCCTAAGCACACGAAATCTGAAAATGCAGCATCCAGGCATTAGGGT
This sequence comes from Stenogyne calaminthoides, assembly GCA_037126765.1. Taxonomy (NCBI): domain Eukaryota; kingdom Viridiplantae; phylum Streptophyta; class Magnoliopsida; order Lamiales; family Lamiaceae; genus Stenogyne; species Stenogyne calaminthoides. The sequence goes on along the minus strand of JBBCBC010000016.1, from coordinate 19,054,364 downwards.
TTTACAGAAACAAAATAGGAGGCACCCTCTCCACGTTCGATAGATTGTTGTCCACTCGGCATTCGGACGAGGCTAGGAAACATACTAGAAGATCTATAGTGGAATCAACACCTCGATCTTCAAGGGTAACAAATCTAAACCTTGCTTTAGACGCATGTTTAGGTTTTTATTTTTAATACGTGTACGATTGGTACCTAATATCGATCCTGGCAATGGACCTCCCTCATCGGTGCGTTCCATCAGGTAAACCACATGTTTTCCGACCTCATCGACAAGTCGATGGTAGTCTACGTGGACGATATAGTCGTCAAAAGCTTGAGGTCAGAAGATCACCTTATGCACCTGGCACAAACATTTGACATCCTAAGGAAATTCAATATGCAGCATAATCCCAAGAAGTGTAATTTCGGAGTTGAATCCGGAAAATTCCTGGGGCATTTGATTAGCAAAAGGGGAATAGAGGCGAATCTAGCAAAGGTCAAAGCCATCTTAGACATGGGAGAACCTCAAAACGTGAAGGAAGTACAGAAACTCACAGGTTGTCTGGCCGCTTTGAATAGATTCATCTCCCGAATGGGGGATAAATGCAAACCACTGTTCGACACGATTCGAAAGAATCAAAGTTCGAATGGACACCCGAGAGTCAGGAGGCTCTTGATAAAATTAAGGCTTATCTTGCAGACGTAAGCATTTTATCAAAACACATTCCAGGGGAGAAACTCTTTCTATACCTCGCGACCTCAGAAACCGCTTTGAGTGCAGTACTCGTCCGAGTAGAAGACAGGAATGAACTTCTGATCTACTTTGTTAGTCAAACACTGAATGAAACCGAGCAGTGTTACCTAGTACAGGAGAAATTGGCATATGCACTAGTCATGAGTGTGAGAAAACTGAGGCCATATTTTTTCGATCATCAAGTCGAAGTTCTTACTTCCACACCCCTAAGGAATGTGCTTAACCAACCTGATACAACAGGTCGATGTCTCAAATGGGCCATCGAGGTCGGATAAAACGGGGTAATATACGCACCTCGACCCGCCATCAAAGCTCAGGTGCTAGCCGATTTCATTGTCGAACATACGTTCTCCTCAGAGGCCGGGTGTTTAAGCAGCCCACCATGGGAGTTATTTGTGGACGGATCAGTGACCTCCCACAAGTCGGGGGCCAGTTTGATCCTGATATGTCCATAGGGCATCTCTTTCCAGAATGCCATTAATTTCGACTTCCCTATGACAAATAACGAGGCCGAATATATGGCACTCATCAATGGCCTAGAGATGTCGACAGCCATGGGAGTCAAAAGATTGCAGGTACACACAGATTCTCAGCTTGTAGCCTGCCAAGTCTCCGGAGAATACGAGGCACGGGACGACAGGATGGCGGCCTACCAAGAGATTGTAAAGATGTTATGTCAAAAGTTCGAACAGGTCCATGTCAAGCTAATCCCGAGAGATCAGAATTCGCGAGCCGGCGCCTTAGCACGGCTAGTGACATTCGAAGGGCCATCAGAAATGAAAGATGTCACCATCACAATGCTCTCCCACCCATCCACTACACGCACAGAAATCGCGACCTTAGAAACCCCGACGCTGAGCTGGATGACTCCCATCATTGAATACTTGACAAATGGTCTCTTGCCAGGTGATTGAGTTCAAGCCCGACAATTACAATTGCGAGCCGCGCGGTACACACTGATCAATAACGAGTTGTATAAATGAGGTTTCAGCATACCCTTACTTCGATGTATCACACCAGAGCAAGGGCAAATTATCCTATGAGAAATACACGAAGGGGAATGTGGAAACCACGCAGGGGGAGAATCGCTGGCCCACAAGACCACGAGACAAGGATACTTTTGGCCAACATTAAAGGCCGATGCCATCATTTTCGCCCGCAAGTGCCACATGTGTCAAATTTATGCACCTTCCATCAAGGCCGCCCCAGAGGAACTTACAAGCATCCTCAATCCTTGGCCATTCGCAAAGTGGGGATAGACATCATTGGGCGCTCCCCAACGGCTCGTGCTCGGTGGCCAACATACTGGTAGCGGTAGATTACTTCACAAAATGGGTCGAGGCTGAGGCATTGGCGACTATAGATCAAGATCACGTCATCAAATTCATATGGTGGAACATCATCTGCAGATTTGGATTACCACAGGTGATCATATCCGACAATGGGAAATAGTTTGATGGCCTCAAAATAGACGGCTTTTTCAAGAAATGGAAGATCACGAAGCTCTTCTCAACCCCATATCATCCCCAATCAAATGGTCAGGTCGAGGATGTGAACAAGATCATTAAACACACGCTCAAAACCAAGATCGAGGGAGGAAAGGGGAAATGGGCTAGCGAGCTTCCCGATGTGTTAATGGTCGTATAGGACGACACGCCAAAAGTCGAGGAGAGACTCTTACTCATTGGCTTTCGGAATTGAGGCAGTCGTACCCACAGAATTTGACTTTCCCAGTCTCCGCACAAGTCAGGTCGCCTTCGACCACAACAACGAGGCCTTAGCCAGAAATCTAGAACTGCTCGAAGAGAAGCGTTTAGAAGCCAACATGAGGAACACGAGATATAAACAACGGTCGAAGAGATTCTACAATTCTAAAGTGCGACTTCAACAGTTCAAGGAAGGAGACTTGGTGCTAAAGAAAGTATTTGGGGAATCAAAGGGATTCCTCGGTCCAAACTGGGAGGGGCCATTCAAGTCTCGAAGGTCCTGCCAAATGGAGCATACGAGCTTGAAAGACCAGAAGGTACCAAGGCTCAATACCCATGGAATCGACCCCACGAGGAAATATTATCAGTAGGTTCGCATCTTTGTAAACAAATTGTACCAATCAATAACAATGTATGTATTTCTTTTCAAAATTCATGTGTTAAAACTGACGGGATCACGTATAAAAGAATATATGAATCACCCGAGGTGCAACTTTTGACATATTGGAGGCGAAATCACAACCCAGCGAGGTGTGATTACCCCCGACTTTGTAAGACGACTAAAGAAATAACCGACATCAAGTCGCATAAACAATAAGATGGCGAAATAAAAAAGCAATTTCAAAAGGTCGCATAAGAAAATCAAGTTGGCACAATAAAGGAAGGAAAAAGATAAAACTTCCATTGATAGACAAAGGCCAGAAGGCGAGTACATAAAGAGTTCGACAAAAAATAATTACATCAAGTGTTCAAAAACAAAAGCAAGTTACATCATCAAAGCCCAGTCGGGCTGGCGCTCGGTCTATCTGCGACCTCCCCTCCTGCGACCTCCGGCAAAGATCGGATCATTCCAAAAGGGGTCTCAGGAATCGATTTAGTGGAACCCTGTTGAGCCTCATCAGGAATAAAAGCGCTGTCGACTCGGGTTGGAAAAGAAAAGAGGTTGATGCCCATGTCTTGAGGTCCTTGATCTCGATAGAACTTTCTTTGAGGCGGGGAGGTTATCGCGAACATAGTCGGACAACTCGATGACAAACCCGTTGAGGTCGCCAGTGGGATTCGCATTATAATAGATCCTGATGGCCTCGACAAACGCCATCACGAAAGCAAAGTTGGCATTTAGTTCCTCAGTCCTCTTGAAGTGTTCCTCCTTGGCGATCAACTCCTTCTTGGCCTCAACCAGTTCATCCTCGACCCGAGTCACCCTCGTTTTCTCCGCCGTGAGCTCGCCCTCGACTCCCACCAACCAGCCCTCTAGGTCTAAAATTCTCTGACTCAGCTCGGAGCTAGACTTCTCCAATCTCTTCTGAGTCTCGGATGCGGAAAGGATCGACTTCGCCTGGTCGGCACCCTTGCCTGCGTCTTCCTCAATTTCTCGAGCTCTGCTCCAACTGGGCGATGGATTTCTCCAAAAAGAAGGCCGCTTTCTGGGAGTGGACGAGAGTCAAATACAGATTGTCCATCACTTTCTGACGATGGGCATTGGCATGGTCCATCTGCGTCCACCCACGGGGTAGATTTTGCAGGCCTCTTGAGAGATAAGCAGACCAACCTTCAGGGACCCCGGCCGGAATGAGCAGGGGCGACCTCAAAAAGCTCAGCACCTCTGGGGAAAATTTGTTCAGCGTAAGCTCTGGGATACGAAAAGATTCAAGTCGTCAAGTAGTGATAAAAATCAAAGAAAACAAGAAAGCATGTGACCAGACTTACTTGTTCACCCAGTCTGCGTCCCAGCCTAGCCAAGAGTCATCCTCAGGATGACGACCTCCTTTTGGAGTGGAGGTGGAATTTTGTGGAGGCGAGAAGAGGTGACCTTCCGAGTGGCGGTTTATCTCCGATCGGTATGTGCTTATCTCTTCCCTCATCTTCTTCGCAGCTCTCGATTCCGGCGAGTCGACCCCTTAGACTTCCTTTTCCTTTCGTGAAGGAAGGGCGGAAGGGTCGAACTTGGAGGAAGAAGCGTCGGGGACCATCATGTGCCTCATCTGTCCAGAACTTGATATCTTCTTGCGCAGTAGCCATCGCGAGGCAAGTGGTTGGCGTCGATAGGCGGGATGTTAGGAACTACCCACAAAGTGGAAACCCGATCACGTAAATTTCGGATAAAAATTAAATTGTTGAGAAAGAGACTTACAAGGAATTTTAAGGTGACACGGATAGGTGTACAAAGTCGAACTTTGAGTCGGTCGAGCTCGGTGTTGGTCGTTAACATCTTGGTAGCTCGGAGGAGTGTCACGAACTATGTTGAAAGCCTCAAGAAATCCCAATAATACATGTCGGCGGAGGCGGGCGTGAACACTGCAAGATAAAGAGGGAATTAGATCAGTACGACCTCGAAGTCAAAAGATGTAAAGCTTACCGTGTTCAACTCGGTGCGCATAGTCGGTAGGGTCACGAATGGGCAATGTGCTCGAAGGGTCCACGGACTCCCACAACCCCCCGACGAACCACCACTTCCGGTGCCAACCATCGACCTTGTTGGGAATCCCACTCACGAGCTCCCGGCCCTTCCGAAGTCGCACAACATTGTAGCCACCGACTTGGGCGATCGGCATCATCACATAGGATATTTCACCGGGAGTAGGCAACCGATTCAACCCAGCTTGCCCTAGAACAGTCATGGTGGAGAGAATATAGCTCCAACCATTCAGAGTAATTTGCGTGAGGCTTTGGTTCCAGGCCGCAAGTAGATGGGAGATTGTCGGATGTAACGGGAAGCGAATTCCCGCCTCCGTGGTGTGCTCGTTCACAGCAATCATACCAGGTGGTGGCTGGTCGGCACTTTCATCAATGTTGCTCCATAGAAATGTACATCCCGGGGCACTTTATATAAGCGGCGAAGAGAACGCACATACCGGTCGGACAGAACTGACCTATACTTTTCGTCGGATGCCACAAAATCCAACTCGACCGACTTCCGGTAGCCCCTCTCAGGTCGCTTGTATGGATCTCGGGCCTCGTAGGTATGGTAGTTGAAGGCCCACTCAAAGGCCCCATAATCACGGGCCGGGAAGGGCCTGCGGGTGTCCTCCTCTCCGATGCGACGAGACGGAGAGGACTAATGTCCAATGGAGGAAGGTGAGTGATCTCCCCCAATTTGGCCAAAAACTGCTCATCGTCGCCTTCACCATTTCCCCCGCCATCCCTGTTGTCAATCGGGGCGTTAGTGGTCGAAGATCCCCCCACATTGATGACGGCGGAGCTAGAACATTGGCGGCGCCGGAGTTGAGCTATAGCCACGTTGTCATCGTCCGAGGACGACGAAATCAGAGGACGGGAGGCCGTGGGAGTAGATGGTGAACCAGTAGCCATATGAAGAATCGAGAAGAAAGGGAGTTGTTACCTGAATCGGTCTTCGTCGAAAACTCGAAATTTGAATGGAAAATCGTCTGATTGCACGAAGGTTGAAGGTGAAGGTAACTAAACCAAAAACCCTCACCCCTTTTATAGAAAAAGAGGGGGGTCGAAGTGCAATATGAGTGAATTCCAGACCCCTCGAAGGAAATAAACTCGTAGAGGTAGCGCGTGGTCAACACCGCAATTACCAATTGGACGGATTCAAGGTGCATGATATCACTTACCTGCCTTACCATCATGACAAATCCGTCAAATCTCTCATGCCGATTCAAGGAATCGAGGCGATGATTCACCTCCCCAAGGATAATGATTCGCTTCAGGAATACTTCCCAAGGTCGACTTACCACAGGTCGATAGAACAACGAGTCAAGTCAAGGCCCCGATGCGAGCATGCGACCTTGACTTGAGGGGCAATTGTTGTAACATGGATTGATCCGGTCCCCGACCTGGTTATGTGAACGGCTTTCCGCTGTATCTGTATCATTTGGGATGACCTCGCCTGGGCCATTTAGGCCAAAGATCGCAAAGAGACCTGGAGGAATAAGTCGCGAAGCGACTTGGAGGAATATGCAGGTCGGGGTGTGACTCGGAAGAGTATGCAAGCCGATGAAAGAATTAATAGGGAAGAGATGCGAGTAGTTAATGACACAGATATCGCGGGGTGTAAGCAAGGCAAGTTTATCCAAAAGAGGAATTCGCGGATTAGCTAAGGAAACTCTAGCATTGACGGCTGAAGCCCTAGCAAGCCCGCGAAGGAAGCCCATGAAGACTCTTAACCTAGTTCCTTGTCTATATATACTTCATGTACCATTCATTGTAAAGAGAGAACAACTTAGAGTATTAGGCAGAAAAAAGTAATAAAATAATCCTGGCTTGGGCGCCCCCAGACGTAGTCTTATTCAAAAGACGAACTAGGTAATCAAATTCCGATGTTGCTTGTTATATTGACCGTCGTTTATTCATTTTCCTTATTAATCAATATTAAACCAGGCACAACAATTGGCGCCATCTGTGGGAAACTTTTCTATCGATTTGCTCCTAAATCCTTAGAAGACCCATCTCTTGCCAAAGGCGATCAACCAAGGCAACATCACCGGACATGAGACTGATGCCCGTGATGGTGCCGAAGCTTTCATGAGCTTGCATCGCTCCCGCTAGATCGTGAGACACTCCGTGGTGGAACTTAGTTTAAAAGCCGGAGGACGCAAAGGCCATAATGACCGCCCTTAACAAAAAAAGTCTCGTGTTTGACGACGAAGAAGAGCGACCTCCGATCAAGAAGGCCGCACACGACGTCGGAACCTCGAAAGGAAAGGCTGCCCTTGTCGAAAAAGGGTGGTTGATGGGCCAATTAGCATACGACCCGGCGAAGCATGCCATCGTTCGGAATTGCCAACTTCAGGAAAAGCCGGCGGGATCGGGCAATTTGTTCAACCGTCTTGGAAACCAGGAGGCCCAGAAAGATCTAATGATTATTGATGATGAGGCTCAATCCCACCCCCGACATGCTGACCAAGTGGAATGAGACCTCGCAATGGCTCTGAATGTGCATCATGATAAATTGCCAAGAGGCTCGACAATCCACCATGGCGACCCACGAGCGACCTTTCCGGCTAATGACCATCGTGATGCGCAGTTAAACCTTCGCCCGAACGGTCCGGCAACTTCTCGAGCAGTGAGAATTAGAATGGGTGGCGAGGATGGCAATAGCCTCACCATCCCGGACTCCCCTTTTCGGAACCATGGTTACTCTAGAACCTATTCAAAGGAAGATCAGCACAGTGGCCCTAGATCGCTACAGTGGAAGCTCCGACCCAAGGGTCCATGTAGCGAAATACAATTCGTACATGGCCTCTATGGGTGCATCTGATGCTACTAAGTGTCGACTTTTCTCTTTGACTCTGAGCTACCAAGCTCATTAGTGGTTTACCTTGCTACCACCATTCTTGGTGGACACGTTTGAGCAGCTCACTAGATTATTCTTAACTCATTTCACAGCCTTGGCACCCCGACCTGCGACCAGGCAATGATTGATGAATACTCGACAAGGGGAAACGAAATCAGATCGATCGTACATTGAAAGGATCGACAAACTAAATTAATTTAGGCAAATTTTTCGGACGGGCAACACGAAACATGTGTTTGGTGCTAAGGCAAGAAAAGATTGAGTACGTGTTGGACACATATATCCCGATTACCCTTAAAGCAGGTACTCTGAGACAGCCCGTTTGACATAGCAGCTCAGAAGAAGCATCAAGAGGATGCTTCCCAGACTCAGTTTGTGATGTTGCTCGGCATGACTCCCGATGTACATAGGCAACATGAGAAAATGGATCTCTTCTAGATGCTCAAGCATCTGAAGGATCCCTTTGATTCTGAATCTCATTCTGAGATTTATGAAGTGATGAGAGATCTGTTCAGATACCGGTTAGCTAAAGAAGAGAAGATTTCATCTCATGTGCTTATGATGATAGGCATAATTGAGAAACTTGGTAATTTAGGCATTTTGCTAAAAGACCAACGCTTTTCATTTATGCTATCCTCCAAGTTGCCCCCGGGTTCATATTATAGTTTCATTGTGAACTATAATATGAATAAAACAGATCTTGACCATGCACGAACTTGAAGCGTGCTCAATACTTTTGAGTTCACTATCACCGAGATGGTGTTCAAAAGAAAGGCGGGTAAACAAGAATATGTGCCTCTCATGTAAGTAGAAAAGAACCTTTGGAAGAAGAAGACGATAAGGTTTTGGGCTGGCTTTGAAAAGAAGACATTAGGTGCTTCTAGCACTAGAACATGTATGTTTGTTATTAAGATAAACATGTCCACTAATAGTGTTAACTGCTTGGTATTGGATACCGGATGTGGCTCTCACATTTGCATTAATGTGAAAGGGCTCATGTGTCATAAAGGCGATTAGAGGCGGGTGAAATCGTCTTGCGTGGGAATGGAGCAAGAGTTACTCTGAGCGTGTGGGGACTTATGTGTTAGACTTACCCTTTTGGTATTAGAATAGAAACGATGATTGTCATCTTGTTCTTTTACATTACTCATAACATATAATTGTTGCATTATGGATATGATGTTCTTAATATACAAAGTAAAAGACTCAAACTTAGTAATCATGAAAACCCGACTTACTTTTGGCATTGTAGAACTTGATCATGTAAACAAGAAAAGAATTACAAGGTTAAGAAAGTTAGACTACTTAACCCCATTCGACTATGAGTCTTATGGAGATTGTGAATCTTACCTCATGGGCAAGATGATCAATAGACCCTTCTTTGGGAAAGGGGTGCATGCCAAAGAAGTTCTAGAGTTGATCTACAACGATGTTTGTGGACCATTGCCCACTCTAGCTAGGAATTAAGCCGGCTACTTCATCACTTTTTCTCGATGATTTCTCTGAATCTCGGATCGTGTATCTTATGAAACACAAATCCGAATCGTTTGAGAAATTCAAAGAGTACAAAGCTGAAGTAGAGAAGCAACTTGGTAAGAGTATCAAGACTCTTCGATCGGATCGAGGAGGTGAATACCTTAGTCATGAATTCACTGATTACTTGAAGTTACATGGAATTCAGTCACAATGGACTCCTCCCGGAACACCTCAGATGAAGGGTGTGTCCGAGAGGAGAAACCGCACCCTGTTAGACATGGTGAGGTCCATGATGAGCTTCTCCTCTCTTGGAGCATTCTTATGGGGATCTGGCATTACAAACCTCAATTTACATTCTGAATAGGATTCCATCTAAATCGGTTGAGCATACACCATATGATCTATGGTGTGGCAAGAAGCCAACTTTTACTCATATCTAACATGGGGTTGCCTCGTGATTGTGAAAAGGATGCTTACCGACAAGTTGGAATCCAAAGGTGAAAATGGTTACTTTGTGGGATATCCTAAAGAAACTAAAGGATATTACTTCTATTTTCCTGAGAAAAACAGTGATTGTTTCTAGGCAGACCAAGTTCCTCGAGGAAGACTATGTCTTTAAGGCAGGGTTTATGGTGATAGAACTTGAACAAATTCAAGAACCACAAATTAACAAAGAGATCGATATCTTGTCAAAAGCAACATGACAAGGAATCAAAGGGAGCATTCAAACAACTTTCGCGGTGGGACTCTTTCACTAGGTAATCGTCATTTTAGCCGGTGGGGGCGTAATTGGAGTAGGCTTGCGGTCTGCAAGAACCTCAAGTGAAATTTGAATGAGAACAACATAGTTCAAACTCCCTCCCAAGAGGCATCTGAAAGTGTAGCTCTTGAGGACTCTTCGGACATTGATGAAATCAATGCACCACAAAAATTTTCACGATCAGAATGTACAGCCTGCACAACCACAGCTCCGTAAGTCAATTAGGAATCGAAATCCACCCATTAGATACGGTTACCTGTTGGAGGAACTCATTAATATTGACATACCGGATAAGGACGACCCTAATACTTATGCGAAGCAATATCGGATATTGATTGAGGAAAATTAACATAAACCGTGAAATTCGAGATGGACTCGATGTACATCAATCAAGTCTAGGACTTGGTTGAGTTGCCTAAAGGGGTTAGACCCATATGTTGCGATTGGGTCTTCAAGCGAAAGACTGATGCAAATGGAAAAGTACAAACCTACAAAGATAGGTTGGTGACGAAGGATTATAGTTAACACGAAGGCATTGACTGTGATGAGACCTTCTCACCAGTTGCAAAGATCAGGTCCATTCGAATTTTACTTGCAATAGCAGCACACTATGATTATGAGATTTGGTAGATGGATGTCAACACAGCTTTCCTTAATGGAAACGTTGATAACGAAGCGTTTATGACTCAACCGGAAGGTTTTACATCTAAGTCAAATTCTAATCTAGTATGCAAGCTAAATATATCCATTTATGGATTGAAGCAAGCTTCTAGGTGTTGGAATATCTGATTTGATGAAGCTGTCAAGTCCTTTTGACTTCATCAGAAATTTGGAAGATCCTTGCATTTATTATAAACGCAACGGGAAGAATATTATTTTCATAATCGTGTATGTCAATGACATATTGATTTTAGGAAATAATATCCCGATTAACGCATGATTCGTTAAAGATTTGTTGTCAAAGACCTTCATGATGAAGGATCTTGGTGAAATCTGCTACATCTTAGGGATCAAGGTCCACATGGATAGATCGAAGATGTTGAGGTTATCCTGATCCATCTATGTAGACAAGGTGTTGAAGCGTTTTGCGATGGAGAACTTCGGAGAGAGAGGTCTCTGTCGACAAATCATGGGATAAAAGCTATCAAAAAGGATTGTCTTTTACATTTGAAAGGCGATATCAAGCACATGAAAGAAGTCCCGTATCCATATGCAATTGGGTCGATCATGTATCTTATGACTTACACTAGGCCAGCGTATTTCTCGCTATCAACATCAGCGATAGATACCAATAGAATGGGTGAGTCTCATTGGATTCTTTGACAAGACCATTTTGAAGTATCTTAGGCGAACAAAGAATGTTTCCTTGTCTATAGTGGACATTGAGAACTAGTAGTCCTTTGGTTATCTTGACCACAAGTTTTCAATCCATTTGTGATGATTACCAATCACGGTCAAATTCGTTCACTCTCAATAATGGGGGCGGTTAATTGGAATAGTTCAAGCAAAAGGACCTTGATTCAACAATCGAAGTTGAGAACATTCTTTGATCGAAGCCTCAAGGAGGCTATCTGGATTTTATAGTTCTTAAGAGAACTAGGGGTAGTTCGAGTGCGGTTGTCTAATAAAGTTTTATTGAGACAATATTTAGTGCGATGCACAAACAAAGGAAAGAGATCAACAAGCATAAGCGAGCATGTACCCGGACTTATCATTTGATCAGAGATCATAAGGATAGGAGAAATATAATTAAAATGTATTCCACATATTTAATTTGGCGGATCCTTTCACCAAAACAACGAGTGTTCATGTACACACTAGACATTTGATGGTGCAGGGGTTAGACATGTAGGTGATTGACTCTAGTCAGTGGGAGATTGTTAGTGTTAGTGTCTAGAGACAATCTATTGTAAGGACATAATACTTGAAGATATTGAGTTTGATTTAATATTATAGTTCACTTAATATTAATGTATGGCAATACACTTGTTTGAATATTATGTTTGATTGTTTGCATTTATTCATACAAGTGTTCCCATGAGTCGTTCCTGTCATTGAGGTTTGTGAGAACTCAGATGACTTAAGCATGATTCTCAAATAGCTCCGGTCAAGGATCATCAAGAATGGGATATTGATGATGCAATGGAGATTGATGTGCGATCTGCATTATACTCTTAGAGAGTGTAGTAACATCTCACTTACTACGAGATACAAGGTGTTGGGAGATGAATTTAATAAAGAAGTTTTGATTAGATCCCAAAAACCCTAAGTATGACATGTTCGGGGATAATCTTGATAGTCCGAGTCGGGGTTTGACATAGATTGTTCGGGGAAGATATGCTTGCACAATGTATAGTTAGCAGATATAGATCAGGTTAGATCTTGAAGTTACTGAAGAACTCAGAAGGTACTGAGTAACTAAAAAATCAGTAGAACTGAAGAATCAGTAGAACTGAATGTTCAAAAAGGTACTGAAGATGCTGAAGAAATGAAGACTCATATATTACTAAAGACTCAGAAGAAACTGAAGACACTGAAGACTCAGTAAGTTGCTGAAGACACTAAAGACTTAGTAAGTTCTTTGAAGACTTTGAACTTGAAGACTTCGATAAAGATCTTGAATACTCGATATAACTTTGAATGTTCGGAGAGCCTTTGAATAATATCTATCTGAAGATTACAAAACTGAGAAAAACGCACATGTTCAGAAAAGTAGATATTGCCCAAAACATTCTAGTGCAGACAAAAGGAACTAAGTCTAAGTGTTTTTTAAGGTTGTCTCATTCAGAGAGATTGACCAAAAAGAGCCATTTTGTTTGTCTACATTCACTGAAGACAGGAACCAATCAGAGGAAGACAACATTGTACTTCACCGACCTTTGAAAGCTGACGGGACCACTGAATTATGTCGGTAGTACTAAGTTCGAATTTGCAAAAATTGGTGATTGGCTACATTTGCATATTTCCTAAAACATGCAAGGGAGTGTTCAAACCTTAAAAATAGCCGTTCATCAAACACGGAAAAGAAACTCATAAAATTTATCTCTTCCAACGGATAGTTTTTCAAAAAAGTGACCTTGGTGAAGTTGCCTATAAATACCAGTGACCCTTTACATTGAGAGGTTACGGGAAATTTCAAAGCAACTCAAGAGCTCATTCGTATTATTACAAATTGAAGCACTTTCGAAAACCCTAGAATTTCCTAAGTGTTTCACATTGGAAAGCTCACATTATTCTAAGCCTAGATTGATAGATATATCAAAGCTTAGAAGAGATATCTAGCCTTTGCATTAGTTCTTATTGTAAAGGATATCTCCTAGTTGAAACCAACCCAAAACCCAAACCCTTTGTTAAGGTAGTTTGTGTGTGTTTTGTTGGTGAGTTAGAGTTGTAAAAAGTGAGTAAGCTATAGTGAGTTAGCGAAAACTCTAGAGAAGAAGTTAGTAAGCTACTTGTGGTAGTCGAACACTTGTGTGTGTTTGAGTTAGTAAAGGCTGCAGTGAGTCGACGGAAAACTCAAGGTAGAAAAGTGAGTAAGCTCTGGTGAGTTAGCTTTGAAAGCTTTAGGAAGTGGTTAAGGAATTTCTCGAAGATCGAGAGAAAGTGGGCGTAGGAGCTTGAGCCTCACGAACCACTATAATTGTTGTGTTGTTTGCTTTACATCTTTGCATTTTATATGTTACATGTTTTTCATTGAAAGCATATTTCAGCGATATTGGTTGGAACCAATCCTTTGAAGCGCATAAAATTGGTCCACGACCTTAATCCTTTGTTTTATTAAAGGAAGAAGATATTTGACAAAAGTTAAAACAAGTATAAACTTAGGGTCAACCATTAGCACACTTGAGTAGCTAGAACGAGATAGTTACCAAAAGCTGAACTAACTCTCTTGAGTGTTCAATAAGATAATTATCGATCCAAGCTCCTCGGGATCTCGATAAATTCGAGGATCGGATGGGCTAATCTGAAGAACGAAAAGCGGCTCGGGATCATTGTCTCGATGAACTTTGACTCGAGGCAATCTGTCTTCTCGGGACAAAAATATCGGGATAACGACCCATCGACCTCGATGAAGAAAAAATTTGAAAAATCTTGAAACGTGTATTCCCCATCTGGCGTGTGAGACTCGTTTAACAGGGACCAACACAAGGTATCTCATGATGGATGCACAAATACCTTAGGGTATTGGTATACCCATCAGAAACCATTTGATGTATTTCCACTATATGTGTGTGCGGGTGTCTCGGTTAGTGGGGGCGATGTGATACTCCTTTGACTTGAGGTCAATACATACGACATGTATGGGATGATGAACTTTGACCATGGTAGGACGCTTGCACCCGTCTATGGGTAGATATGGCTTGGATTGGGTTCATCGCGAAGTGCGTATGCGTGGTAGTTGAGCAAAGAATAGGATTCATTCCTCAAAGTGGATTTAGAGAATACTCATCTTCTCGTCATAATTGGATCTAAGTCATCGACCGATGCACGTCAACTTAGACTTTGTGCCTAAGTGTGATATACATGATCAATTAGTGATTAGAGATAAATTGATTAAGTTATTTGAATAGACACTTCATCATGTTCAAGACTTAATCGAGTATTAAATGAATGAAAGGGAGGAAATCGTAATAGCCCATGTTTTGGTTACATGTAGTTGCACGTTTCTGCTAGCGTACCTCATATATTGAGAATGTCGATTTATCATCTAGGGTTCAATTAAGACCGATTAGTTTATTAATCGCTTTCGGTATATGAGGCCTATGGGTCACAGAACAAGTAGTTCCCTTTTACGAATTATAGTTGGTTGATTAAATGTTAAACTAGATTTAATATTTAATTTATGGAGAAGTAACTAATAATAAATTAATTTGGAATTAATTATTATTAACATTTAATTAAATCAGATTTAATTAAATAAGAATTCCCAATAATTATATTTGGAATATAATTGTAGGATTTAATGTATATGGAAATAAATCGTAGAGATTTTTATATAAGGCATTTAAATCCGTAGAGATTTATATTTAGGGAATTAAATTAAAAGGAATTAATTTAATTCAAGATTAGGGATTCTATTTCCTAATTGGGCTAGCTTGGGAAATAAGCTAAGCCTCCTTATATATACAAGCTCTTGGGAATTCACAAATAACGTTAATTCATTATTCTCCATAAGATCTAGAGTTAGAATTTTCTATAAATTCATCTCGGGATTCATATTTGGCTAATCCAGGTGCGTAATAAAGTGATTGGGGATTACGTGAATACCATAGTAGAAAAGCGTATCACAATTACTATAAGAATTCTATTTCGTTTACTCGTATTTAATTATGCAATTAATTGTTAGTTGTTGGTGAGCTGTTTAATTCCGCTGCGCATGTATTATGTGTTTACGTGCCTCTAAATTCCAACAGAAATGACTCACCCAATAAAAGAAATTCTGGAGATTCTCGAGTGTGCTTCAATTTATCGAAACCGGTCATTTCTGACCTTTGGTTGTCGACTGAATCGAAAAAAAGAAAAGAAAGAGCGAGGGAGAGCAGCGAACGAGACGGCGAAAAGCCATAGTTCTTGATACATTTGGTATCGATGATTCCTATCTACCTTCAGATGATTTTGGATACTCATCTGTTGAGGATTTCTGCCTGATGACCACTATTAAAGATGTCAATGATCTGAACTTCTCATCTGATAAAGACATCTGTCTGATGGCCAAGGAAGCTGACCAAACTGAGGTAACATCTAAACCTTTTGTGCTTCGCTTCCACCCTTTGGATAGATTGACCTCGACTTTACAATGAGCAATTGCTTGATGATCTCTCTAATGCATTAGATACTTATACAGCAGTGGAAGTTGAGAATAATAACTAAGGGGTTGAGAATGTTAGAACTTGTCGAGGAGAATAAGGTAAGTAGAAGCTGGCTGAGCCCGAAATCGGTTGAAACTATTCAGAAGATGACCACATAACTGGAGTTTCTAAAAGTCAGTACTTCTGATCAGGGAAAGCTGGTTGAAGAACAACAGGCTCTCAACCTTAAAAAAGTTGGAGATCTCAAGGTCGCCCCGGGCTAAGTTTGATGAACTCTTACGAATGCATGATAATCTAAGAGCTATTGTGAGACGGTTTGCGAAAAGAAAGTAAAAATTTTTCGAAATCATCTAAAATTGTTGAGAATTTGAACAACTACTATCATAAACCAACTGATAAGAAGGGTATTTGGTATGAAAGCCCTTTTAGATCCTCACATGTCAACTTTGGTTCACAATCAAAAAGTGAATTTAGGAAGGTTTACGGAAAAGATAAACATTATGCCAAATGTGTCGGATAAAGGGAAAAAAGCCTAGGCGATCGAGGCAAAGGCTAGTGCACAGTAACAAAGGGAACATAAATGAACCCCACGACGGACATCGTTCGAGGAATCAAGAAGAGCTCGGTTCTTCTAAAGAGACCTCGGCCAATCAATAGATTAGGAATCGGCTGGACCATCTCGCGAGGGCGATCTCGGTGAAAAGCTAATCGGTCAAGTTGCCTAACCCGACATCTTAAGGGTAAAGCTTCTTTGAAACCATTTGTGCAAAGCGAGATATGAATCTTTTGATGGTAGCGATCGTACCTATCCCTTTAACGAAATCGGGACATACTTTTTGAACAACCTTTGGATTAAAAAAGACAAACTAATCGAGAAAAATCCCAAGTCTTGATTCATCCAAAGGTTCACACTCATAATCATCTTTGACGAAAAGCACATGAAGAGATGTATGATTATGTATATTTATGGGAGACAGATTCGCGCCCGATCTTGATGATTATCATAGAAGTGCCCTATTTGTTTGGATCCCGAAAGGTAACTCTAACCCTCGGGACCCGATCTGAGGGTACCTAAAGCTGATTTGATTGCGAGGTTAGCGTGGGTTTGGCGATAAGGGAGGTGTAAAAGCAACTATTCGGTACATCGATAGTGGATGCTCAAGGCACATATTTAAGTCAACATCTCCTTAGTTCTTATGTATAAAAAAAAAGGCCCGTGTCTTTGTTTGGTGACAACAACTTTGGTTTTACAAGAGGTTGGAACCTTAGTAAATGATGATGTGCGAGGTTAATGGAGTTTTGTATGTCGGTGGCTTAAAAGCATATAACATTATCGATTTGACTATTCGACAATGGATTTAGCGTTAAGTTCTTGGTGATCGATTGCACAATTAGGAATCGAGCTACTCAGCGATTTTTGCTAGCTGGTTCGAGAAAAGAACGATCTATCTTTATGATTGGGGACGGTTGTCGAAATGCATGCTGATTGTAAAAAGTTTCAAAAAGCGGCAGTTGGCTCAGCACGAAGAATGAGTCATTTGAACTTTAAAACTCTTAACAAGTTAGCAAGGATGTCCTTGGTTGAGGGGCTCCGAAAGTGAAGTTTTCTCTAAGGATCGGACATGTGCATATCGGAAGGGAAAAGCAAGTCGAGGCTTCATTCAAAGTGATTCCTTCTCCACCATCGGTGATCTCGAATTTGCTCCAATTCGATCTTTTTGGATGAGTTACGCCACTTAGTTTTAGCGGATGCAAATACACTCTGGTGATTGTGGATGACTTCTCCAAGTTCACTTGGGTTGTATTCTTGTATAAGAAGAATGAAACTACTACAAAGATACCTGAACTGCTCAAAAGACTTCAGAATGAGAAAGGTGTCAGTATTGTGAAAATCAGATCAGATAAAGGAACATAATTCTTGAATTCTTTTATATCTGATTTTTGCAAAGAGTTTGGGATACAGCATGAGACATCAGCTGCCAGAACGCCACAACAAAATGGTGTAGTAGAAAGGAGAAAGCAGAACACTCAAGGAAAATTTGCTCGCACAATGTTGGTTGAACATGCGACTCAAACCGTTTACGGCGAAACAATCAACACTGCTTGTCACACTCAAAACAGATGTTCTCTAACTAAGATTCACTTCAAAACACCCTATGAACTGTGGAAGGGCAGAAAACCTTGTGTTTCTTACTTTCATGTTTTTTGGTGCAAGTGTTTCATTCACAACAATGGGAAGAGCCAGTTGAAAACCTTTGAAGCTAAGTCAGATGAGGGTATATTCTTAGGATATTCCTCAACCAGCAAGGCATAAAAGGGTGTTCAGGGCGAACCCTGAATACGGAGGAGACACCTCATGTGGTCTTTGATGAGACATCATCTAAACAGGAGAAATCTGCCTCAGAACAAGTCGTACCAGATAAACAAGCACCTGATGCTCAGAAAATGGATCAGTTAAGGCTCAAAGGAATGGAATCAGATCATCTCACAGTGTATATTCCTAACTTTGATCTTGATGATTCAGCGGGTCAATCAGACCCTAAGGTACGTACAATTATCGATGAAGAAGGTGATGCAGTGAGGCGAAGAATAACTAAACCATCGGTTCGGGGGGAACACGATGTTCGTGAACGAGACCCGGCCACATGATGAGTCCAAAAATCGGTTGAGATATGTCCATGCCAAGTGGATCCTACTTGGTTCCTCTCCCGATCTCTGGTGACTCCTTTATCGGAAGAGGATGATGATCTCCAAAGTGATGTAACTCAGTAAAGAAGGACCTGGATTAGGAATCATCCTACTGACCTGATCATCGAAGACCCATCTGGTAGAGTTCAAACTAGTCATCAGATTGGTGAAAGTGCAATGTACTGCTGTTATCTATTTTTGAACGAACCCCTCAAAGTCGAAGAAGCTCTAGGTGATCTGTTGGATTCTAGGCATCAAGAAGAACTAGAAGCGGTTTGAAAGGAATCAAGTTTGGGAACTTGTAGAAAGACCACTTCACCAAGTTGTGATTGGCACTATGTGGGTTTTCAAGAACAAGAAGGATGAGCATAATGTGATAAACCGAAATAAAGGCAAGACTTGTTACTAAGGGATATTCACAATCAAAAAGGATTGATTATGATGAAACCTTTACCTTGATCGCTCGTCTAAAGCCCATTCGGTTGTTTCTGGCTATGTTGCTCATAAACGGTTTATTGTGTATCATATGGACGTAAAGAGTGCATTCTTAAATGGGGTACTAGCTGAGGAAGTTTATGTCGAACAATCTCTTGGCTTTGAAACGAGCAACCAGGTGTACCGTTTAAGAAAAGCTCTTTAAGGACTGAAATAGGCTCCTAGAGCTTGATATGATACACTATCCCAGTTCTTTATAGATAGCGTGTTCACTAAGGGACTGATAGATAGAACTTTGTTCAGAATTGAAGACATAGGTAATATTTTGATAGTTCAGATCTACGTGAACGATATCATTTTCGGATCTCCCAATCAGAATTTATGTGAGAAGTTCAGCAAGCTGATGCAAGGAAAATTCGAGATGTCCATGATCGTCGGATGAACTACTTTCTAGGTCTTGAGGGTAAAGCAACAAAATCTTGAAGGGATATTTATCTGTCGAAATTTAAGTATACGAAATTTGTTGGCCAAATATGGAATTCAAAACTGTAAGACAGCCAGAATTCCAATGATGACTTCCTTCAAAATGGATCTAGATGAGAATGGTCTGAAAACTAATCAGAAAGAGTATAGCGCTCTCATTGGATCACTGCTATACCTGAATGCCAGCAGACCAGATATATCATTTGCAGTAGGTGTATGTGCCAGATTTCAGGCAAATCCAATGCAAAGCCACGGGGCCTTGACAAAGCGGATTCTTAAGTATTTAATGAGGGCGAGTTATCCTTGGGTTATACTACCCATCGGATGATAATCTAGAGATTTTTTGGGTGCTCACGATTCTAATTATGGAGGTTCTTGAGAATAAGCGAAAAGTCAACCTCGGTACATGCAGTTCTTAGGCAATGGCCCGATCTCTTGGTTTTCAAAAAGCGGATATCATTTGCCCATCTACTCTTGAAGCAAAATACATGGCCGTAGGAGGCATTTGTTGCCCCAATTGCTCTGGCTTAGTCGGTGGTGAGGATTATAACATTTAGCTCTGAATGTGCCTATATTACGTGATAGTAATAGTGTTATTCTGCAATCACTCATAACTTGATTCTACATACGGATGCAAGCACGTGGACGCCGGACATCATTTTATCAGAGATCATGTTGAAAAGAAGAACATCGAGAATGGAAAAAGATCCATCTTGATAAGCAAAAGGCGATATCTTAACCAAACCACTAAATTTGAAGTCGGGTTAGGAGAACTATCGGTTGAGTTAGGGCCGGACTTGGGAGAAGATGCACCGATTTCTTTTGGTGGATTGGTCTCAAGACCGGTTGGTTAAGCCCGACCGAGAAAAAGAGATCAGTTGAGTAAAGGAACCTCAAGTGATCAAGTAGATCGATCGAGGCGATCGAGAAAAGGAATATCGATTGAAGGGGACTTCAACTAATAGGACATGATCAGGAAAATCTTGTCGAAAAAATTGGGACATTTTGGGAAAATTAGAGGTATAGGCTACAATCGGTAAGATCAGCGAGGAATCAAATAAGCGGACTCGACAAAGTGGTAAGCGACTAATTACAATATCAATCAGTCATATAAGTTTTCTGATTTCATTTATCTGATCTCACTGACCTGAGATCCTTTATCTGTTTTCTTTATTTGTCTGGAATTATCCATTCTTATTGTGCGCATTACTTTATGACATCATGCCTGCAAGCATTAAATGCGGACGTGGGATTTTTGTATTAAATGCATTAATTGCTAGTTTTTAAGTCCAAAATTCTGCCGCTTTTTAACCTCAACTGCACGATTTATTTACTTTTCAACGCTTAATCTTGATAGTCGATTTAAAACACGGATACTCAAGTACTCACAAATATTCATGCAAAATGTTTCCCTCCCATCTATTTAAACCCTAAAACCTTAAGTCTGAAAACCGTTCGCATTATTTCTCAAACTCTCCAGACTTAAACTTTTCCAGAAAACTTTACATATATTCATCTAGCGATTCGTTTTCCTTCAAGAGCTTCAAATCGCTATTTTGGTAATTTGTTTAATGTGATTTTACTACTTATGAATCTTATGTGTTAGGTTATAGGGTGTATGTATGATGTACTGTTCACATGTCTCATTTAATTGCTAATTGCTAAAGTGTTCTGCAACTATGAACAATACGTATATTTAGGGTTATTATTTGTGTAAATGCTTCACAAATTGCTCTATGGTATTTCACATTGCTCAAAACTGTATGGTTTTCAAAAACCTAATTTAGGGTGATATACTTGTATTGTAGAAATGGAAACTTCAAAAGCTACCCACGAGGGTGTGCGACTATGCCGATGGTGAAAGACATCATCGGACGAGAAATACGTGATTTTTCGCGATTACAATGGATCGAATCCGGGAGATTTTGAATTGCATTCTCTTTTGTGGATTAGAGAAATTTTGTTATAGACACTTGGGCCGGTGTCTAAATGATTGATTCCTTGGAATTCTGCGACACTTGAAGAAACAACCACCAAGGAGCTTATTTCATCCATTGGGGGAAGGCGATTGAAGTGTCAACAAACGAATCGCAAAGGATTTTTCGCTTTACCGCAGGGATTAACGCAGCGTCGATGAGTTCACGATTTGGAATGAGTGATAAGGGAGTGCCTTCAAAAGGTTCTTCTAAGGCGACCAAACAGCGATCATACAACAAATGTGAAGCGACCCCTATTTGCGGAGGAAATCTGATTCTTGTTTGAGATTGTCTCAAAAGTAATTGCAGGGTGTCTTTAATCTGATCGTTAACTTCAGCGAAGCAAAAGGGTAATGAGTGCCATAATTGAGAAGGCTCAAGATATGAATTTGGGTTTGTTCAAGAATAGGTTGTTTCAAGAGGCAGGACAAATTTATGATTGCCGAGAAGAATCAAGTTGTCTTTGTCTAAGAAGATCTGCAACATTCACGGTTTCTCTCATCTTGGGCGACAAGCTTCCTACCTATAGATGGATGCGAACAAGGGAGGAAACCTTACCCAATGAAGTTCAAAAACCCTTCTCTGGAAAGATGGTGAGATTCGGTCAATTGGATGATGATCCTTAACCTATGTGCCTAAGTCAAAGAAGGACAAAGCACAAACTTCATCATGCAATCGAGGCTCGGGATCAACCTCATGAAAAAAGGATCTAAAGGAAGCGGATAGCGACCAAACACATCATAAAGTTTGAAGATGTGAGTGAGAAAGGCGGAGAAAGCTCACGGTATGCTTAAAAAGAAAGGGATGCATACGGGGACTTGAGATGAAGATAGTGATATGGAGATCTTGGAATCAAGAAGAGCAACATGAGGGGTGATTCTTGAGGAAGTTGGTGGAGAGGCCAGTGCGAGTTATGAGCACACGGTCGGCCTTGAAATGCTGGCCACATAAAGTAATTAGAGTTGTTGGAGGAGAAGGTGAAAGCGCGAGAAGGAGAAGAGGAAGGAAGGATGGAAGAGGCGGGATGAATCGAGCCGCCGGTTCTGCCCCACGAGCTCTTTGTTCAAAGGTCATGAACTACCCAGCGCCAAGATCCTACTCGGGAGAACCATCCTCACCTTCACCCATTATACAACACACTCCCATACTTCCCACTACTCAACTTTGAACGGCCATTATCGAGCCAACCCCCCTGCGAAGCTCCATCTGCGGAACCTCAACACAGGATAACCCAACTTGAGCTAGAACCGAGATCGGCTGAGCAATCAGAGAACCAGCTCCTGAAATTCAAGCGGCAAGACAAAAAGCTATGTTTGCTCGGTTGTCCACAATCTGTTTAACACTTTCGAACCATCTTGAACGAGAATCACTGAGCATGTGAAACCTGCGATAAAGTTCTTCTGAAGAAAGGTTGACAACTATTTGAACAAGAACTTTCCTCACTGGTCGAGCATCAAGGGTTCAAAAGCGGTGGGCGATGATACATTACGGAGGGATATCAGTGCATAATATAGAAAGATTTCTTGATGATTACGGAGGCGATGGGAAACATTGAATTTGTGGACATGGAGCTGAGAATGAAGAATCTGGCGGGAGTAACGGTGTGGGAGTTGGAAACATATGTTGATGTTGCTGGTTGGTGAAGAAGTTAGGATATCCGATGTTGAGGAGACCGTCGGATAGTGCAGGATATTGCTCACGAATATCTTTGAATCACGAAGCAAGCTATCGATGAACCGGTTGAGGGTGGACGGATGAGACCCTAAGCGGTGAGGCACAAATCTCTGCGCGAGTGGCATTGATTCCGCTGAAACCTTAGATCACCGCAGCGACTATTCAAGATGGGGTGAGCGCTTACGTGGAATCTCGGTTAAATATTCTAGCGGATAATCGATGATTTAGATGGAGGAAGAACAAAACATCTAGTTGAATCTGAGAGGAATCAGACTGCAGCCACGCGCCCGGATCTTTCGGGATATGGCAAATCTGCCCCGTTTTTTGAAATTTTTTTGCATCCGGGTCCCCGCATTCTCTTATAAATAGACTCTTCCGCCTTCCTTCTTAGAACATTTATCTTCCAGAGCTCTCTTACGCAAGTGTTTTTTTGTATCGCATCTTTTGGTAAGCATTCCTTCACCCTTACTTTCTTCCAAACTCCTGTTTCTTTGTTGGCCCATGTCGGGATTAGCGAATTGGTGGCCTTGAGCCCTAAATCTCTGGTGAGGGTCGTTTCCTCCGCCGGAGCCTCCGGTGGTGGTGATGAGCCAAAGGACTTAGGCTCCGCTCGCCGAAGTGGTGAAAGCATGTGATTCCGACGAGTTTGGGTCCCTTGCGGATTTGGGCACAGTGACCCCAGAGCAAGGCCCGACGGAGGCCGGGACTCGTGTCCCAGTTGAAGAAGCTTCGGAACCATCAGTTCGCCGAGATCGAGACCATCTGGATTTCTTCGATTACCAGGCCTATCGAGCCGGCCTCGTGCATCACCGATCTCTTCGATCTAAAATACGCCAAGCTATTCCATCTAAGTTCTACATAAATGGCGAAGTATCACTTTTCGGTTATGATGGAGGTTGAGTTGGGCGTTGTCCATCGTGAATAAAGACTCGACGGCGTGTTTTTCTATCGGCGGATTGTTCAAAAAGGGTCGACCATCCTCGTGGGAATGATCGCCATTCACGAGGCGATGATGGGCGGGTCTCGCTTTCCACTTCACCCGCGATCTCCCTTTGGCGGCGCTGGCACCTTGCCCCGGCTCAAATTACTCCGAATGGGTGGAGTTATCTCTTGGCGACACTCAGCGTGATCAGCCAGGCCGGCCTTTACCGACTGCCTACTCCCATGGAGGTGAACTATTATTGGTCGCTGGTCGCCCAACACGGTCAGGAGCGCCATTATGCACTAAAAAACGGTCCTGGTCGACGGATTGTATGGGGGATTGTCAACAAGATTAAAATTGGCATCGGATGGTGGTTTGTGGGAGGGCATGGCGAGTGCCCCTCAAAGGTCTTTTTTTGGAAATTTCTATCCCTGAGACTTCGAGGAGGCGGGCTCTCGTAAAAGATTCCGATTCGAAAAGTAAATCAATCATCTTTGTCTTGATCTAATTTCCTCTTTTTTCTTGTAGGCTTGCTTTCGTTCTTAAGCGAGAACCAGTGGCCCCAGGACTTTGAGGCCGCCCACGAAGTGCCTTTGATTACCCCTTGGGAGCTCGCCTCCGTCGAACTCTACAACTCTTCTTACGAGAGATTGTGAAGTGCCTGCGCGTATCCGTGTAAGACCGGCGCGTTAAGTGAGTTTTTTTTTTTACGGGACATCATAGTTTTGTGATTTGTCAATTTGTCTCTTAATCGCCTTAGTATTTTCCTTGCGACTCGTACATACCGTCAAACCCTTTGCTCCCCTTCTTGAGCAGATAAGACCATAGTATCCCGCTCTCAACTTTTCTCAAACCCGGATCTAGGATCGTCCCCTCCTAAATCGCAGCGGGGTGGGGGTGGTGAACACCGAGGCTTCTCGGCGGTCAAGAGATAAGGATAAGAGCAAAAGAGGGAAGGCGCTTCGCCCGCCCATTCGGAGGGCTTCCTGCGAAAATGTGCCCGTCGAAGTCATACTCCCCATACCTCAGTTGGGGTGGGAGTGCTCCCGCATGGGAATCCATGCTCGCCGCTCGTCCCTCGCCGTCGATGCACCTCCCCCACCTGGTCATAAATTCTCCGGTGATTGGACGTTCGTGGGGTTTGATGTCGATCGCTCTGGGGCGTAAGTTTCTCTGCCTCGATATTTTTTCCGTTTACTTTTGTTCTATTTTTATGCGCCCCATAAGGCGGTTAACTTTATGTAAGTTTGTGAACTTTTCGCTTGCTTGATTGCCGACTATCTTGATCGAAAAATGCTACCAGAGGTCTCGGTGGTGGCCCCCGTACATCGCGGTATTATCGGGATGTGCCCCGATGTTGGACCACTGGGCGACCATCATGCGCCTCTTGAGCAACAAGAGAACAATCTCTACATACTGGTCTATTCTCGAAAAGCGGCGTACGTTCATGGCGGGTCATCGAGCAAAATGACTAGGATCACGGAGATTTCTGCCGACCCTTGATGAGAGAAAGAAAAAAGTTGGCCGGCGGTTCGCGACCATCTCAGGATGGAATCCGACTGAAAAGCTGCTTTCGGGGAGCGGGCGGCGAGTTAGCTTGGTGTGGCCCGGATGTGACCACCAAATGTCGTCTTTGAGATCGACTTCGCATCGCCCGAGGAGTTGATGACTTTGCGAGGTTGGTCGATGAAGCTTAATATTGCATTTGGTCACATACTTTGCGGTCGACTATGGCTTCGGGTCGGCGAACTCGTTCTGAGATATCCCGAGCCTCTCTCATGGCTAGCGATGATGCCCCAGGGGGGGATCTACCATTACTGTCGGCCTATCTCACGGATGTTCTCGAGGAGATATTCGTCGTGATCCCCCTCCGATGCTTGATTGCTTTGTCGAGAGATTTCAAAGGCTTTTATTTTCGCCGCCTTGGTCGGCGTGGTGTTACCCGTGGCGGACTTAGGTGACTTTGGCATCGTCTCATCCTTCTTGGCCCCGTTGAAGCGGTTTGGTGTGGTGAGGCGGAGGTCCCGATTTAGGGGCTCCTCGGGGGGAGGTGCTGTTGGCGTACCGTGATGATACCCGACTAAGGTGACCAGCGGTGGCCGTGCGATGGCGGATGCTTGGTGGGGAGGTTCTGGAGGCCTTGGCGGGTGGGCGACCAGTCGCGGTGGAAAGTGGATGGGTCGAGGCGATGGTGCTTAGTGCCTCTGTTTATATGGGTTGTTGGTGGATCCTTCTTTTTTTAGTTTTTATTTTCTTTTTATATTTTTGCGATGCCCTTTGGGGTGAGAACTTGTAGGTAACTTGCGGGCCCTTTTTCTTTGTACTTGGACTTAGACGTGCCTTTGATGAATGAAATGTTTACTTTTTCATGTCTTTTCGTTGTGTATTAGGTCCTTTTTTTTTGCTTATGAATGGTTGATCGCGCAAACTTCGGACATCTGGCGTATGGGTCTTGCCTATGTCTTAATCCTTTGCTTGAATATGGTGCGGCGTGTTAGACTATGTTTTGGTCGTCTTATCTTATCACGAATATCTAAACTTTGGCTTAGCCGTGTTATGGTGTTGTCTTCAAAAGCGGTTGCCGGACTTGGCGGGTTGGCCAATGTGGCGGCGACCTTGTCGGCGTGAGTTCGAGTTTGTGCTTCAAATCATGAGGTAGTCGTTTTCTGGCGTCGGTGACCTTCCTTTTCGACTCAATCTTGGTCGTCCGGATCGTTAATAGGATTATCTTTAATCGACTTATTCTAAAAGCGTACAAATCGTTTCAAAAATGTAAATTCTCATAAATTATTTTTTCGTAGAGATGGTAAGTCATTACAGCGTAATGTGAGATAGATAAAGTATCCACTTAGCATATGTTCCCTCTTGGTAGTATTTCTTGAATTGGGCAGCGTTCGAGGATATTGTCTTTGAGGTGCCGTCCAAGAGTCTTGATCTTGTATGCCCGTTTGCGGCATTTGGATATTCGAGCGGGCCTTCCCAAGTTGGGCGAATACTCCCTTGGGTACCAAAGTACCTTTTTAGGACAAGGTCGCCTTTCTTGAATTAGCCGAACTGACCTTTGAGTTGTAATATTTTTCTACGCCATTTGTATCGGCGTTCTTTAGGTTGGCTTCAACCTTTTTCTTCGATAGATCCAAACTTGTTGTCATTGCCATATCATTTCCGCTTGATGCTCCGTTTCTTGTCCGTTGGTAGATGCAGTGACTTCTTTGGGATCCTTTGCCTCATCTGGCGAGGGGGTAAGGGTGTTTCCAAGTGGAGGTCTGCCGGGTTGTTCTATATGACCATAACACCTCGGGCGATTAAACGCCCCTGCCTCTCTCGGTCGTGCTTTTAGCGTGTGCTTGATAATTTTGTTGATTGTCTCAACTTTCCCGTTAATTGCTTGGTGGAAGGGGTGGATAAAACTTTGTTATCCTCCTTTTTTTTTGAAAAATAAATCGACTTTGAGGCCATCAAATTGCCTTAGATTTGTCGGTCACGATTGCTGCGGAGGAGGCAAAGCGGCAAATGATGTTTCTCCTTATGAATTTTATCACGTTGTTACGGTGGATAGTTCGAGAGCTTACGCCTCTGCCCATTTGTGAAGTAGTCGGCGCCCGCGGCTAATCATGCGGTACGGGGCGGTGGGTAAGGGCAGATGATGTCGATTCCCCCCACCGCGAAAGGCCGTGGGCTCGAGAATCTTTGGTTAACTCTTAGGGGATATCTTGATTGAGGGCGAATATTTGACATCGGTGGCATGTTATTGCGTATTCGAGGGCGTCCCTTTTTAATGTTAGCGAATATCCTTGTAAATGCGGTCTTGTGGGCGGGGTGGCCTTCCGTATGGTTTCCGCAGATCCCCTTGTGGATTTCCCTCAGGATGGTTTGCCCCTCGGCCCTCATCACACATCTGAGTAGCGGGAGGCAGAAACTTCGCTTATATAAGTTGTCGTCGATCATTACATACCTTGCCACTCTCATTTGCAATTGTCGGGTACTGACTCTGCTGTTAGGTAGGTGTCCCTTTCTTAGATATTCGACTATTGGCGTCCTCCAGTCCTCGTGGTCGACATCCATTGGGTCGATGAGGCGACCAAAGGCGTGTGTGGTGGATGGGAGGGTTAGCCGTGATGGTGGCGTCTTTCATATTAAAATCGCCCCGCCGATGTTGCCCGGCTGGCGAGCATCACAGCAGGAGTTTGCATTTACGGGTATCAATTCTACATAGACTTGGTGAATTTTCGAGTAGGGATCGGACGACCTCTTGGTATCACGGTCATCTGGTCGTGTCAGACCTCATCTCTCCTGACACCTAACATCGACCCGATTGAAGTCGGTGTGTATTTTTAATCTCTTCACTCCCCGGCCATTGCCATCTCAAGCCCTCCGATTAGGGCCGTGATACTAACCCGTTCTTGGTGGCACGAAAAGTCGAGAGCGATGGCGGTCTGGAAGGAATGTCCATCGGTGATTAAGATTATACGCTCGGCTTGGGTTTGAGTAAGCGGATCCGTCTCGTAGAGCTCCCATGGGGAAACTGCGGTGTTTCTCGTGTGGTCGTCGGGTAAGTGAGTTCTACCATGAAATTTTAGGGCACAGGCCTTGATGTCGCTTGGGGGCGTATGTGACCGGCCGAAGAACCGATTGCCCGTTTCATGCGGCACCCGACCTTGTCGAGCGTCTGTTAGCGTTCTTGGGGTAATGAGGGTTAGTACTTCTACGGTGGTACGGAAGAAATATGGGCCCTTGATTTCTTACGCTAAATCCGGCAGCGTGGCGAACTTTCCGAGGTACCGCCGTTACGCCTCGTTGAGAACTTGGCTCACATAGTAGACCGGTAGGTAATCTTGCCCGCCATTTCGCGCTGGGAATTTGAACTCAAGGCCGTCTCGGGTTGGCGAGGGGTATTCATGATTCCATCAAAAAGTAATGCGGGCCTCTTACGTCCTTTGAAATCCTTTTTGCCCTTTTTAATATGAATCTGTGAGGGGCTAGACTTCTGCGAGCCACGGACCTCGCTTTGGGTTCCGTGGGCTGCCCGTTTCTAAGATTGCTTACGATTTTTCGTTGGATTGGCCTCTATTCACCGCTGGCGACTAAGTGGCCAAGGAACTTTCCGACTCCGCCAAAGTTGCATTTCTTGGGTTGAGCTTCATGTTGAACCTTCTCAGGATGTCGAATGCTCGGGCGAGGTCTGCGAGATGATCTTCCTTTTTTAGGCTTTTAACGACTATGTCATCCACGTATACTTCCATGGATTTCCCGATCTCTTCTGCGAACATTTAGTTTACCAATCGCTGGTACGTGGCCCCAGTGTTTTTGAGGCCAAATGGCATCCTTTTCCAGCAGTACATGTTCTTCTCAGTGAGGAAAGAGGTATGTTGTTGGTCGTCTTCGTGCATAGATATTTGATGGTAGCCCGCGAAGGCGTCCATGAAGGACATTACCTCATGTCCGGCTGTGCTGTCGATCAGATGGTCGATATGAGGCATGGGAAAAAAATCTTTCGGACATGCTTCGTTTAGATCGGTGAAGTTGATGCATAGTCTCCATGTTCCGTTGGCCTTCTTGACCAGGACGGCGTTGGAGACCCACTGGGGTTGGTCGGCTTGCATGATTAGATCGTTGTCGAGAAGTTTCTTTAATTCTCGACTAATACGCATATTTTTTCGGACCGAATTTCCCCTCTTTTTTCTTGTATTGGTTTCTTGTCGAGATTCGATTTGGAGTCCATGGCGGCAACCATGTCCTTGTGGGACGGCGAACACGTCTAAGTTTCTCTTGAGGAAGTCGACCAATTGTTCTCTTAGTTGTATCGAGATTTTTGAGTCGATTATGACTTCCAGGTCCTGTCGGGTTGGGTCTACTTTGACCTTCTTGAGCTCTTCGTCTGGTGACGCTCGATGTTGGTCCCCTCTCGGGTCGTCGATTGTTCCTTGGATAAGGAAGTCATGTGGCTCGGGTCCGAGCCTTGGTTCGAAGTCCTCGATTATTTGTTTGTTACGGTCGATTTCCATTTGGCTACTTTGATAGATTATGTCTTTTTGCATGCTATAATAGAAATGAGATCGAATATAAATTGAACATCCTCTTGCATCAAGCTGATCGCCCTTAACGGTGCCGACCACCCCATCTGAAGTGGGGAATTTTACACAGAAATAGTAGGTGGAGGACGTAGCCTCGAATTCATGCTCAAGCGATGCTTGAGGAAACCATTAAAAGGTCGACGGTGGGTCGATTACAAAATTCACACAATTTTGTGGCCTAATGGCCTATCTATGGTGGAGACAAGTTCTACCTCGGCCGGATGATTCCATGGGGCTTTACGGTGGCGTTGCCAAAGCCTCTTTACCGGTGCTCGCTTAGTTTGAGAAGCTTGTGATAGTCGCCAAGTTAAATCGAAAGTTTTTTCTTTAACGAGAATGTTGCGAAAAGCCCATTTGTCGACCAGCGGTCGTTTGTGGTCACCCCGTGATTTTGCGAGATGACCCGGTGTGCCGGTGTTTGGGTATACAATACCGGCCTTGTCTTGTTAGCGAATTGGATCGGTTGCTCGCCATAAGCGGTGGTATTGCTCGGCGGAACATAGTTGTCTGCGTTGGCCATCTCTCATTTCGGCCTTTTATGCGTCTCTTTGATAGTGAAGTGGATGCGGAAAAGGCTGCCTCTGCCCTAGCGGGGGACAATGTGTGGATTACCCTCTACCGTCATTATTTTTTGGGCATGGGGGTGTCAATCGACCTTTTCTGCTCTCCTAACTTTTCGCGATCTCGTTTCTTTGAGGTGGTATGTTATCAGCGGTTGTGATTATCTTTGTGTTGCGACGACTGGCGTGCTCGTGTAGCGTCCGTCTTTCGTCGTGAGAGCTTCGAGTTGCTTAAGGAGGTCATGACGATCATTTGGTATTATGGCCGACCATCTCATAGTAGCAGCAATACTTCGGCGCTTTACTGCCATCACTCTTCTTTATGGGCGGGGCTCCCCGATGTCGTTTGTCTTTGATACGTGTGAAGATGTATCAGGGGATACTCGAAAGCATCTACGGTTTGCCCTTTGGATCGTCTAAAGGCTTGAAATTTGTCGGGGTCTTGTATTGTCTGGCTTCTTACCCCCTTTGGGGGTGTCGACTTCTTTCTTCCCCCATCTGGCGCGAGGAGTTCAATGGTGTTGATGATGTATTTGTACGGTCTGAGCTTCGGCGTGGGTCACGGGTAGTTGGCATTCATGTTTCACGAGCTTGGTTCCTTTTTCAATCCGGAGATTGTGCCCCAGCCCTAGCCTCGCCATGCCGGTTCTCCATCTAGGATGAGTCGGTTGACTCTTTCTGGATGCGCCCTATCCGTCTCGTCATCACAATGTTCAACATTTTCCAGCGGTTCTCCATCTAGGATGAGTCGATTCGACATTTGTTGAGTCATGATGATCTCTTGCTTGGAACTATTCAGTAACCGCCCCCCATTGAGAGTAAACACATGCTTTGGTGAGATTTGTAATCATCACGGTTAGATTGAAACTTAACGTCCGCATGCCGATAGCTACTAGCTCTGTTGTCCCCGTGACTACTAAGTATTCTTTTATGCGTGCGAGGTGCCAGAATATTCTTGATAGCAATCGATGAGGTTCACCGGATTATGTTGGTATCTACGATTGATCTTTGACAATGAAGGCCCGCATCTGGCATAGTGCGGTCATGGCGTACATGATGGACCCGATTGTTGGCGCATATGGTATGTCCTTCATGCTTGATATTATTATGCGTGGAAGGACAATCCTTCTTAAACGATTTTATCCCATGACATGCGGTGAAAGAACCTTTCTTAGAGTTCTCCATCATAAAATCGCTTCAACACCTTATCTCGTGGGTGGACTATGATAGCCCCAACATCCTCTTGGATCTATCCCTATGGATCTTGATCCCTAAGATGTGCGAGCTTCACCAAGATCCTTCATCATGAAGGTCTTTGACAACCATTCTTTCACGCAATTTGCATGAGAGGGATATTGTTCCCCATGTCGGTATGTCATCAACATACACAACTATGAAGATAATATTCTTCCCATGGCACTTAGATGAGCCATACGGATCTTAGAGTTTACGATGAAGTCAAATGATTTGTGACCTCATCAAATCGGATATTCAACTCCTAGAAGCTTGCTTCAATCCATAGATGGATTGTTTGAGCTTGCACCAAGGTTAGATTTTGGCTTTGAGATAAAACCTTCGGTTGAGTCATGAACACTTCATATCAATGTTTCCATTGAGGAAAGTTGTTTTGACATCCATCTGTCAAATCTCGTGTCGAGGTGTCTTCTTTACATAAAATAAAATCGAATGGACTTGATCTTTGCAATTTGGTGAGAAAGTCTCGTCATAGTCGATGCCTTCGCGTTGGTTTGTAACCTTTCGCCACCAACCTAGCCTTGTAGGTTTGTACCTTGCCATTTGAATCGGTCTTACACGCTTGTACCCAGCTTGCAACCTATGGGTTTGACCCCTTTTTGGCAATTGACCAAGTCCCAAACTTGATTGATGTACATCGAGTCCATCTCGGATTTCATGGCTTCATGCCACTTCTTTGAGTCAACATCGATGTTGCCTCAATATAAGTTTTAGGTTAAATCTTATCGTGATCTCCCGTCATCTTGTTCCTCACGAAACCATAATATCGGTGATTGGATTACGAACTCTAGTAGACTTCTGAGTTGTGGTTATTCGGGCTACACATTCTAATCATGAAAATTTTTGTTGTCTGGTGATTTCGCCGTTTGGGGAAGGCCTCAAGATTGATGCTTCGGACGCTCCTTGAGCACTTAGGATGCCTCTTGGCGGGGAGTTTGAAAATGTTATTCTCATTGCCTACTTGGGTTGATTTGCTCGGGAATTGCAACTCGATCACACTCATTTGGTGAAAAAGGATCACTATGTGATAAACTTCCACCATGCGAGCCTCTTGAATGCTCCATTTGATTCTTGGTCATATTCTTTGACAAGATATCGATCTCTTTGTTAATTTGGTTCTTGAATTTCTTCAAGTTCTATCATCTTCTGACCTTGTTCCTTGAAGGCGTAGTCTTCTTGAGAACTTTGGCACCTAAAACAATAATTATTTGTTTTCCGGGTAGATAGAAATAATATCCTTTAGTTTCCTTAGGATATCCCACAAAATAACTCTTTTTCACCTTTAGATTCGACTTATCGGTGAGCATCTTTTTCACAATCGGAAATGACCCCATGTTTTGATATCGCGAAAAAAGTTGGCTTCTTGCCACACCACAATTCAAATGGTGTATGCTCGGTGATTTGAATGGAATCTACCGGAATGTAGATTGAGGTTTATGTAGCGTATCCCGTAAGAATGTCGGAAGAGGAAAAAAGCTCATCGTGGACCTCACCATGTCTATGGGGTTCGGTTTCTCCTTCGGACCACGCCATTCATTTGAGGCCTTAAACTCTTTGAATTTCTCAAAAGATTGATTTGTGCCTCATAAGATACACATACTAAATATCTTGAAAAATCATCAATAAAAGTGATGAAGTATCTTAAGCGACCCCAATTTAGAGTGGGCGATGGTCCCTGAACATCCTTTGTGGATCAACTCGAACTTCTTTTTGTACGAACTCCTTTCCCGGAAAAGGGTTTATTGGTCATCTTGCCCTTGAGGCAGGATTCGTAATTACCATAAGACTCAAAAGTTGAATGGGGTTAAGTAGTCTAACTTTCTTAACCTTGCAATCATATTCTCATTTGCATGACCAAGTCTACAACGCCCACCAAGTAAGTTGGGTTTTTATGATTACTAAGTTTGAGTCGTTTTGTTTTGTATATTAAGAATATTATGTCCACAATGCAACAAGTATAAACCATTCGATAAAGGAGCATTCCCATACATATCAACATTAAGCGAAAAATAACAATTATTATTTGCAAAATGGAAGGAAAACCCTTGATGTCTAACATGGGAATAGAAATAATGTTGCGAGTAATAGAGAACAAAATAACAATTATTGGTTCAAGTCTACAAAACGGAGGGTAAATCCAAAAACATAAGCGTCGTCGTTCAGTGACAACTCTTGCTCAATTCCCAGCGTGTAGGGGCGACTTCAGCCCTAGCGCGATTATCTTGAGACCATGCATATTAGTACAAATGTGTGAACCCTGGCCGGTATCAATACCAATGGTTAGTATCATTTGTGGACATGTTTATCTCAATAACAAACATACATTCGATGCATTTGAGACACCACTGTGTCTTCTTTTGACTACTAAAACCTTCTGATCCCTTCTTCGATGACTCTTACGCGCTTTGCGGTGGAGGCATACATCCTTTTCACCCTCTCCTTCTTTTGAATTTCACCTTTGGGCTTGAGGAAGTTTGGCTTGGAGCCTTTCTTTGCCTTGCCTTTGCTTTCTTCTTTCCTTCGGAAGGCGAAGATATAGGAGCACTCACCTTGAGCACGAGGCTTTTTCTTATGATGGAACACTCAAAAAGTCTTTAGCATGTTATGCGACTCGGGCATAGTCAATTTCGTCTTATTCATATTAAAGTTAACCACGAAACTTGAATATGAATGGGAGCGATTGAAGAATGGCATATGACAACATTGGTGTTAAGCTCAATGCCCAGCGACCAAGTTCTCGATTAGCCAATCATCTTCAATATATGAGGAAAACCTTCCCTCGCCCGGACATCCGACATCTAAGCGGATCTCTCGTCACTTCATAAATCTCGGGCGAATACGAGAATCAAAGAGATCCCGGATCTTGATCATCTCGAAGGAAGCATCCTCTCATCTTGCCTTTTACCTTTCGGGAGTCATCAGGAGCATAACCTCTTGAGCTTTGAAGCATCATCTTGATACTTCTTGAGCCCGGCGTCAAAGCGCCTATGCTTGATACCGGCCTAGGGAGTGGCGAGGATTGGAGTGTGCAACCGTACTCAATCTTTCTTGCTGAGCACCAAGCGAACGTTTCGGTGCCCGGTCGCGAAAAGATTTGTGACAATTTGTTAGTTTCCAAAATGCTTCTCATGATAAGTTTTCATTTCAACAATCTGAGGAAATAAAATAAAATGGGAATTAAACACATAACTCCTATGATCAATATCCGGCCAATCAAAATAAGCGTGGCCTTTTAAGTTTATTTAGTCTCCATTATTTTCACATATTCAGCGACCTCGTCGGAAGAATACGAATTTATATCGATATAAATCATAATGGACTAGGATCGCATTCCTACTATCATAATCCCATCTTTGGTGAATACCATAATAGCGAAAATGGTAGGTCTCAAATGGGTTCTTGAGCTGCAATTCTAGTTGATTGAACCTAGTTCAATCGGATGTCTCTTAACTTTCGTTTCCCTGCTTTTCTTTGGTCAAACAAAAGTTAAGTTAGTTCTAACCATCAGCGGCGACCTTCGTGTCCCTATAAAAATCCGATTGAATGTAGATCAAAGGAGCAAAGACTTTGGTCTTAAATACCCATTGGAAAGAAATTTCCGATTTACTTTTAATTTCGATGGAAGACATCGTTTTAGTTTAATGAAAAAACCGTATTTTGGCGAGGAACATTTTAAAGTCGGGGTATTAATTGTTTAATCGAGATCAAACATGTTAATCTATATCACTTGAGCATCTATTGGCGCCTTTACCCCAAACATGACATTATCGGACTAACACATATATGGGTGTAAATACCCCGAACAATTGTCTGGTCATGAGCAAATATTGGGTGCCATTACCCAAGCGGTTATAATGCAGACGTAAAAGCGTTAACAATTATTAAATAATAAGCGGGTTAAACAAGTGGGATTTAATAATTTCTCTTAAAAACAAATTTAAAAAATCGATTGAAATCGATTTTAAAATTATTAAAAATTAATAATTAATCGATTAATCATTATTAAAAGTCGACTTTCAATTTTATTAAAAATTAATCAAATTAATTTTTAAAGTCATATTTTAAATTTTTTGTTGTTAGGGGCTCAGGATCACGATTTTTCAAAATTGCACTTTGAGGCTATTCGAAATTAATTTTGTAGAATAGCCCTCCATTATCACCTAGAAAATTCAGCGACATTCAATCTATATTTTGGGACAATGGTTTCCAAACACCAACCCGAATCGATAATAATTTGAGAATAAATCTAATCAATTCATCAAATTTGTCCATTGCAACAATCGAAATCGAACCAGTGAGCGAAATTGAGCGAAACAAGCAATTCATCGAGAACCTGAGCTGGACACATAGAGTTTGATCGAAAACCGGAGGAATTGGAAATAACCAAAATCCATCGGAGAACGAGAAAGCAGTGAGAGGTTGAAACATCGCCAAAAGCAAACCAAGGCTCGAGCGAAGTCACCATCGCCGCTGGGCAGCGGGTGGTGACTCGGCGAAAACTACGATGAAGTTACGCAGGAAAAAAGCCCCCAAATTGAAAAATTAGTTCTAAACCAAAAATGCCCAAAGCAAGAACACATTGAATCGTGGCGTGCACCACAATTTATCTCAATTCGGTGGCCTCCGCCGATCGAAATCAAGAGGAGGCGCCAGAAAAAAGGCTTGACGTCACGGAGGGAGGCGGTTGAGCGATGATGGAAACCACGGGCACTAGGCACATGTGGCCAAGACCACCATGAGCCTCATGGCGCATCGCGAAGACCTCGGCGCCTAGCTTCATCGACCTCGGCGACAGCGTTGCATCGCGGCGAAGTCAGATGGGCGGCAATGACGGACGAAAGCCCTAATTTGGGGGAGTCTTCTCGAAAGGCGACATAACTAAATGAAGTCTTGGTCAAATAAGTCCAACCGTACCCCAAGCAATATTAAAAAAAAAACTTTTCTTTTTTAATTTAATTTATTCAAAATCATGCAATTAATCAAAGGAACTGAGCTACAATACAATTTGTTGGAATATAGAGCACGTAAACCCGTAATACATCTTGTGTGAAATAAGCAGTTCACCAACTTAGCGAACATACAATTGCATAATTAAGTACAAATAAACATAAAGATAAACCTTATAGGAGATCAAAAGCAGATTTCTCAACTATGGTATCCACGTAATTCCGTAAAGCGAATTACGCAGATCGCGGTGTTGAATCTAAGGCTGAATTTGCTAGGAAAAAATCATATTACGGATTTTATGGAAACTAGGTTTTCTTGTTGTAGTAAATAATGAATCCGGGACCTCATATATATAGGGAGAGATTAGCTTATATCTTAAGCAAATCTATATTAGGAAGATAATTCTAATCTTGAAAACCATATCTCAAAGATCGTTTTTTCCCTACGGATATTTTCCTACAATAATATTCCATAATATTATTTTGGGATTCTTATTTAATTAAATCTAATTTAATTAAATAATAATAATAATTAATTCAAATTAATATATTATTAATTCTCCATAAATTAAATATTAAATCTAATTTAATACTTAATCAACCAACTATAATAATTACGTGCGGGAGAGTTACTTGTTGTGTGACCATAGGCCCTAAATATATCGGCGATTAGTCAAACTACTTGGTCTTAATGGAACCTATACAATAAATCGGACAATCTCAATATATGAAGTGCGTTGAAAGCGTGACAACTTCTATGCTTGTAACATGGGTTATTGCGATTTCCTCCTTTCATTCCACGAATACTCGATTAGTCTTGAACATGATGAAGTATACATTCAAATAGCTTAATTGATTTATCTCGAATCACTAATTGATCATTACGTGGTCACCTTTGGTCACAAATTCCAAGGTAGCGGGCATTGACCAATGACTTTGATCCAATTATGACGAGAAGATGAGTATTCTCTCTAAATCCACTTTGAGGAATGAATCCTTATCTTGGTTCAACTACCCACGCTGGCATGCATTTTCGTGATGAACCCGATCGAGTCAAATCTACCCATGGAAGGGTGTGTAGTGTCGATCATGGTCAAAGTTCATCACTCCACACATGTAAATGCGGAATTGACCTCAAGTCGAAAGGAGTATCGCATCTCTCCCACTAACTTAGAGACACCCGTAGACACATATAGTGGAACTACATCAAATGGTTGCTTTCGGATGGGTATGCAATACCCTCAAAAGGTATTTGTGCATCCATCATGAGATACCCAAAGTATCTGCGTAGTAAGTGAGATCTTACTACACTCTCTAAGAGTATGATGTAGATCGCATACACCGATCTCCATTTCATCATCGATATCCCTTTCTCGATGATCCTTGATCGGGGAGGTTGTTTGAGAATCATGCTTAAGTCATCGAGTTCTCCATTACTCGATAGCGTGATGATTGAGGAACCTGAGATAAAAACAATCCAAACAATCAAACATAATATTCTAATAAGTGTAGCATACATACATTTAATATTAAATAAATAATAATATTAAACCAACCTTTGAATATTATCTTAGTATCATATCCATACAAAGGATTGTCTCAGGACCTTAACTTTAACATAGGTCTCATGTTCAACCCCCATTGTGTGATTAATTTACGAAATGAGTTAGTTAATATAGAGTTTTGCTCTAATTAACATTGGGAGTCTGTTAGTGGCGGTGAATTTTTTACTACAAGAAAATAGTGTATTACCTCGAAAATTTTCAATATCGATATGCGAGGAAATTTCCAACGAAAGTACAATTTAGTCTTTAAATAGTAAGACTTATACATGACTTGCCTACAAAATTTTCTAATTATATATCTTTATTTTTAAAGTACAAATATAATTGCTCGCGGAAATGTAAATTCCCTAGGATATTATTTGTGTAGGTAAGTTTGTCTACTAAAATTACAAATATGTATGTAGATTGATCGTAGGTAATTTGTTTTGCCTGAAATTATTTGTGTAGGTATTTTTTTTTCAAAAAATATTTTAAAAATTAGTAGGCAAATTGAAGGAAATCCTTACTTTTTTAAGGATCAAATTATTTTTGTAGAAAAATTTTGTAGCCATTTAAAAAATTAGTAGACAATTCTTCATTTTCTTATAGTGTTTAGTCAGCCGAATTAGTCAATCTTTTGATACTGAGTTATCCAAAAAAGTCTGTAAAATATATATTTAATTTTATCAATCTTGTATGTATCAGGGAACTATATACACAAGAATAAATTCCTCACTTCTCTACAATTGAACTTTTAGATAGAAATTCTTTCATGGTATCGAGCTTACAGGCTCCAGCGTCTGAGTTCAAACCTGGCGATGACAAAATTCAACCCGCATTAATATATACTTGTTGGGTTTCCTCTTCCTTCCAATTCAACAGATAAGTGAGGGAGAGTATTAGAGAACTATACACAAAAGAATTAATTCCTCACCTATCTCAAAGTTGGGACTTTTAGATGAGATAAAATTATTCGACATCGCACGATGCTCGGGTGCATTTATTGTATTTTTCTAAGTGATATTAGTTTTTTTCCTTTGAGCAGTGTATTAACTATTCAATCGAATAATATCAATTATTTTTATTGAATCATATTAATTATTGCATTTGGTGCATCATACACAAATTACTCATTTAATTTAAATTATTTTATAATATACTGAAATTTCTGAAAGTGAAATGATATTGAAACTAGTGGCAGATCTAGAAACTCCAAACAATGTATGTACAATTATGGGTACTATTTTTAACAAAATTAAAAATTATACAATTCAGAATATAAAATAATTCCTAAAATAAAAAAGTAAAATAAATAAAATATCACATAATTTAAAAAGTAAAAAAAGACTTGTATTATTTTTAAAACATAAGAAAAAAATTAACAATAATTTTAGAAGAATTTCTTTTAAAAGAAAGCTCTACCAATTTTGAAATCATCAAATATTGGCGTACAGAGATAATTCATTAATTCATTATTTAGTAGAATTAATTGGTGGTCATGCCATCAGGTCCTTAGTCCTTACTCGAGTTTCACCTTTGTTTATTCTTCATCGGTAGTCCCTCATTTGTTGGGTTGGGTATCAAACTTTGTGGAAATTTTCGATGGTGCACTTCTTACACGTAATCTTTTCTTCAAAGTCAAAAAAAAAAAAACTTTTTAAATTCTATATTAATTGTTTATTATAGGCTTAATTGCAAATAAAATCATCATTTTCACTGAGTTACAATCTTATCTAAATATTTGGATGATTACAAATAAATTGTCACCTTTAAATATTATTGTGAGTTAGGCTTGTGGGTGGTCCCCTTTTTGAGTTATTGCCACCTTTTCTTACCTAATAATTAAAATAATCGCTTTTTAGTTATCTAGGTGTTATATAACGTGAGTTGCATGTGACGTGTAATTGTGCACCGATTTCGATCGGTATGATGGTGCATGTTGAACAACAAATAAAGTTTTAAATTTTACAACAAAAACATCTTTTATGTTGATCGTGTTTTAATTTTAAAATTTTATTTAACTTGTATCGTAAATGGACATGGTTTTATTATGTGTTGTAGTGTGATGGTGCATATCGAACCCGTTTTTTCTTAGAAATGTTGGTGAATTAAAAAAAGGACTATTTGATTTTTTATTTTTTTTTTTTTGTAATTTCAGTTTTTATCATTTTCCCCAATTTACATTAAATTTCCATGTACACAATGTTTTTAAGTCAATTACTTCTCTTTTATCTTGACCAAATTTTTTTTTGTATCTTGTATGAAGATTCCTCTGAACAGCGTCACGTAAAGTTGATTGTGAGAGATTACATGTTATGGGAGGTAAACTCTGGACGGATTAAATCAGCATTTGCAGGCATGGAGATATTAACTATAGACGTAAACTAGGCGAACACCTCAATAGTTCTGTGCATAGTATCTAAGAAGATGTTCTTTGAGGAGGTCGATTGGTTCTTGACCCACTATCCACCTCTGACGCGGATTTGCTAGGCTATGATTACGTGAATGGTCATTGAAATTTTTTCTACATCAAACCTCATTTTATACTCTCAGTTTTGTTTCAAGTTCAAATTCTCGTGAATATATTAATATGTTCACAATTTTCACCGTACACCACTATTGTTATTGTTTGCTATTGTTTGAATATAAGTACTTTGCTTGAATTTTCATTCTTCTCTATACTATATCTCTCTTGAATTCTTACATGATTTATCGTTACATTTGAACGTCCTTTGTTCTACTGGAAAACAAATTTACTTATCATGAAATTCATTTTTGCAATATATAATTGATATAAATATTTGGATTTATAATATTTAACTGCCAAATATCGATTATATATCCTTCAAGGTAGAGATGTTAAACGGGTTGGCCCTAACTCACTAGGGCCAGACCTATAGGGCCGCGGGCTAAACGGTTTAGGGCCTTAACTAGTTTACTCTTAACGGGCCACTAATAGTTGAGACATAAACCTAACCCTGGCCCGAACTCTGAGTTAAGCGGACCACTAGCGGGCTTCAAAAAAAATTAAAAAAAAAAAATTTTCCATATTAAATACTCCAAACATTGTTTATAAATTAAAAAGTGGTAATCATATTATGATATTTTCAAACTTAATAATCAAAGCAGTGTTAATATAGTCAAAATCACATCAAAACATAACATAATATCATGCCCTAATTTGTTTCTATTTATTTAAGTTAATAATACAATTATAATATATATATAAATTATATATTATATATAAGTAGAAAAATTTGGCCCGGGTTGGCTCGGTTAACTTCGGAGTTAGCCCGTTTAGGCATGCTTGGCAAGCCAGTTAAGACCAAAAGACCTGTTTTAAGCGGACCTTATCGTTCTTGGTACTAACCCTACATATAATAGGGTTAAGCAGGCTGACCCATTTAGCCCGACCAAATTAACATCTCTACATCAAGGTAGTGGCCGTTATACTTAATTATTAATAGGCATTTCAAGGTGCGATTATAATATTCAGAAGTTACCTTAAAAGTAGCCGTATTAGTTAGTTAAAAATATAAAAGCACAGCTACAACCTATTTGTTGAATTTGAGCCTCAATAAATTCAACTGAGTACGATCTACATTTTGAAAAATTATGTTGATCCACTAACTTTTGTAAAGCCTGTGTCATGTCATATGGTGCTATCATTTACAATTTTTTATTTTTTTTTAAATTCTATCATTTACAAAATTGTAAAGTAGTTATTGTGGCAAGTTTCCTCATCCAGTCTCAATAAAATTTAAAATCCCATCAGATTAATGAGCATGAATATCGTATTTGTAGTCTGATACCATGCCCATGACTTGGGAATGTCTCCACCTCCGGAAAATAGTTACTCAAGCTATCAACTCAATTCAGTTTAGTTGTCAAAAAATCCCAAATGCAAGTTTGTATAATGGGTCTCAAGCTCTGCCAGGCACCAATTTTAACATTACATGTTGATCAACATTAATCATGAATGCATATTCTTTATAGTAGAATTCATCTAAGACGAATATTAGATGTATTCATTCTATCCATCATACATTAACGCACCAGTGATCACATGAAAAATTTACAAATTGAGCCAAACATCAATGAAACTTGAATATGCATATGTGTTTTTTTAAGGAGAAACTTAATTTTCATTTTTTACAAAATAAAATGATAACATCGAAGATGAGAATTTCACTCAATTTAAATTTACAAAAAGAAACTGCATGGAGCAATGCCACTTTTAACAACTTCAGAAACAAAAAGGCCCTTTATATCCTTATGAAAACCCGTCTTACAACTCTAAACTTAATCTCACTCATACTATATGAAATAGATCTGTCACTATCTTAAAAAATTCTTATATTCTCTAGCCATGGAGACCAACAAGAACAGGTGCAACGATAGTTCATACTTCACGACCCTTTACACTAATAATCTCTCCAAAGTAATGCTGAAAAAAAAGATCGGAAATTGAAATTTAAAGAGTCAACATAAGCCCAAATCAATTCCCGCTCATATCTCACGGAATTGTTTATAATGTTCCAAAAGATCAAGCTCCGATGAGTTAATCAAAAGTTAGATTTGATTTTATAATGACGTGATAAAATTACAAAAAACCTTTATCAACTTACTTGCTAAATATTTGTGGCCGACCACATGCAAAATCTTTTGTCAACAAGACATTTAATAAATAAAAAAAGAAAAACACGAGAAGGGAAACACGAAAAACTCACAAGAGAAATGCTTTCGAGGATTCTGTATAGCTTTGCCAAAAAATCGATCCACTGTGTTAAAGCAAATCACTCGGCATTTTTGTATAGGCTCCGCACATAATCCATGGAGGCCAATGATGTCATTGCATAGCGATTCTTGAGTACTTGATCCTTAAACAGAAGAATCATTAAATGCAGCTCCAACATGAGTCTCAATTAGAAAAAAAATAATTACTCCCTCCATCTCGGTATAAGTTCCCCTTTCTTCTGGGTGCTTTAATTAAGGAATCATATTGGAAGAGTAAAAAAAAACGTGTGTAGAGTAATGAGTAGAAAGTGAGTGATATTTTTAATAATATTTTGTGAAAAGAGGATAAAAATTAAGAGTAGTGGTGTTAATTTTTCCATTTATGGAATAGAAAGTTATAGTGTGACGGATAGAAAGGAAAAGTAAAGAAACTTATAGTGGGATGGAGGAGTATTTTAAAATCTAAATCATCAGCTTGATTTACGGAAACACCTGAAATTTTAAAAAAGGGAACATATTACTTAGAAATTAAAAAGGGAGTATATAAGTACCATGACGAAGAAAGGATGAACTAAACTCTGTGTTTTTAAACTGTTGCTCCAAACTCGTGTAAATATTCTAAAGATTGCTTCTATTAAGAAATACCAAAATAGATAAAGCTTTCTAAAGATCACTTTAATCCAAGCATGTTGTCTGAAAAGTAGAGAAGCCTCGTATATTTGTAGCCTATAGAAAAAAAAATTGATAAGTGAGACACAAACCTCAAGTCCAGGCAAGAAGAGGTTCGCTGCAACTCAGTTGTGAACTCATTAAGGTTATCAGCCTGGACAATAGGAAAAGTCTTTCTCACCCAATGAAAAAAGGCATTTAACTCCTTCTTGACCAGCCATGTCTTCCAGGCGAGAAGAGGTTCTCTGCCACTCAGTTATGTCCTCCAGAAGCCAATGGTAGGATATATAGCAGGTATAACAACCTCTGTTCCAGTAAATACAAATTAGAGTAATGTCCACTCAAAATTTAAAAATCCAGAAAGATACAAATCATAATAATACATGAAGATAGACAAAAACTCATACGGGCTCTCATACATGAGACGAGGTATAACTTAGACAAATCAACACCCATCCCTCTCAAAGTGTTAAAGCGTCAATACCATATTATACACCGTCTCATCGTGAGACCGTTTCACGCAAGTGTGCCTCTACAAGATAAGATAGTTATTAGAAGTGAAATCATCAAAAATGCACTATACTTTTTTAAAGGAACACATAAGCATATTTAAATTCAACACATATTTTACAATTCCATTATGTCAAATACATTCTTCCAAAATTCTAGAAATGAAACCAAACATTATAAAACTATTAAGCAAGCCTAAAATGAGTAGAAATTAACCAATAAACTGAGTAACATCAATGACAATTAAATTTAAGTAATATCCACTCACACATTAGAACTGTAATTGATTCACTGGCTCTAGGGAAATAGTTATGAATCAAATCA
Source organism: Stenogyne calaminthoides (assembly GCA_037126765.1). Classification (NCBI taxonomy): domain Eukaryota; kingdom Viridiplantae; phylum Streptophyta; class Magnoliopsida; order Lamiales; family Lamiaceae; genus Stenogyne; species Stenogyne calaminthoides. Next base: position 19,009,818 of record JBBCBC010000016.1, on the reverse strand, counting down.
CAATGAAAACAATAAGCCTAGGTAAATCAGAATTTCAAACAAAGACATCGTTTGATCAAAATGTAGATTCCACATACAATAAAAGCAGGAATTAAACAACCTGCTGGATTGTAATCTGGGTCAGCGTCCATCATATCAATCAAAAAAGCTTTCTAAGGTTAAGGATTCTGCTCAACCTTCATCTAAAAAAAAAAAAATTGGATTGACAATAAACCAATAAATCGCCATGGCAGCGCCTCATCGTGGTCCTCATCCTCCTAAACCAACAGAATCTTCCCGCAATCTTACTCCATCTCCGTCAATGCAATCGTGTGTATTTCACAAGTGTTGCCATTTTTAATAGGGCTTCTAAAGTCGGATCTTCCGCCATGACCAGGGTTTTTCTTCGTTTGCTTCATGGAAAAAAAAAGATTGGAAAAGGCGTGATAAATAAAACATATAATTAAAAGTGATTATTAATTAAAATTAGAAATAATTAAAAAAAGAAAATAGAAAAAAAAAGGGACAAAATTGCACAACATAAAAACATGACAATGGTAAAAGGTCCAAAAAATAATCTTCAATCCCTTGCCGCTTTTTAAAATAGTATAGATAAAATGAGGACATTTGGATTAAGGGGTATCTATATCGATTGGATGGCGTAAATATCCAAAACACAAAAATAATTATTTATAAGTCTAATTTGTAATAATATTTACAAGTAATGATTTATTTGCAATTGTTTTAAAGTTTATATTAGATTGCAATTGCAATTAAATAAAAAGTGATGATTTTATTTGTAATTAAACATTTAATATAGATTAAAACATATAATTAAATATTATTACTATATGTAAAATATATATAAAAAATGTAAAGAAATAGTGCATATCCATCCGCCTCTGATTGAAACATCATATCACATTAACATACTGGGGGTAGTGAGTGTGTTTGTACAACTCAGGAATGATCCGTCTTTGGGGCATGGCACGTGGGTGAAAAGTGTGGTTCTAGAAGACTAAGAAAGAGGAAATGCCTACGCCTACATCCACTATAATAAAGTTGTTTTAGTGCTCCAAGAGTTGGTAGTCATTTATTTGGTTCTCATCTACTCATGTCTCATAAGTCATACCCATTTTGAAATCTAAATGAAACTAAAATCATGTTAATGAAACACTCACTCGTCATCAGGTTGAAGTAAAATTAATTTTTGATTCTTGAGGAAAAAAATGTACTACCTCCTTCATATTTTGTGTTCAAATTTATCTATTTACACAAATTAATATTTTTTTATTAGTTAAGGTGTTAAAAGACTATTTACCATTATTTTTAACTAGCGATGAATTAAGAGGACTTTCATGTACAATATTTTCGTATTATATTATTGCGAAAGGGGTATGTAAAAAAATTAAGTAGATATTAATTAGGTCAAGTCGAATCAAGCGGTTTTTTCAAAAAGAATTATACAAAGATATAATAGGAAGACTCGCTGCCAGTGTATGTTACCATAAAGACAAGTATGTGTTCATGTAAGAATAAGTATGTGTTACTACGTGATGATGAAAAAATAAAAAAAATTATAATATTCAATGGCGTAGTCTGGTGGTTGGAGTTTTTACTTAAGACAAATTATCCACGGTGCTGAAGGGAAGCAAATGAAAAATAGAGGGGGAAGCAGATGAAATAGAGGGAGTGTTGTTTTGTTTATATAGCAATACATTTTTATCTTTCTAATAACACATTTGTGTTTATATAGTAACATAATTTTCAATACTTTACATATGTTACTACAAGTACGAATATATTATATATCTACTAAAAAGGCAAGTACATTCCATTTGTCCTTATAATATTGCAAATAAGTTCTTACAGTACATATGTTTGTCCTTATAGTAAAACAAACTGAAAGCGAGTTATCATGTTTTGCCTTTGCGCGAGTTCTTGGGAAAAATTTGCTTGACCAGTTCACTTTAAAGATCGTGAATTTTCAACCTAATTGGGTCTAAGATCCATATTATATTATATATGAAAATTTGTCATGAATTAATAAACTTATAATTACGTGAAGATGGTTAGAATTTATTAGGGGAATTGGTGGAAAACATTAAGATACGCCATTTATCCCATACTCGATTTTTCATTTTCAAAAAAGGTTTCTCTCATACTTGTTTTTTCTTTTCATAGATAACATAAAGTCACATCCCTTTTAACCCACGTCTTTAAAACAACTTTTATTTACCACATACCCATATAAATTTCAAATAATTGCAACAAGGTCCTTTCAAATTATCAAATTGTCTAAAATAAACCCCTAAACTTTCTAAAAAAAATTAAAACAACTCTAATTCGTCTGAATTTTATAAAATTTAAACTCAATCATTTATAAATCAAAATTTAACGAATTTTATATCAACGGGAACGTCATTCAACGTAGAACAATCTAGTAATAAAAACTTATATTAATTAATTTTTTTGTATTCCAATACCTTACATCGTTTTTTATTTTTATTTTTGTCTCATAAGTACTGACTTTTGAATATGGTCCTATAAATTATTAATTTTTTTAATTGGTCCATTAACCTGCTGCAGCAGGTGACCGAGCCGGTCGTATGCCACGCTGTGTAATTAATTTTTGGATAAATTTTTTATAGTCCAATAATTTACATTGGTTTTGATATAGGTCCTGTAAGTTTTCAAAAAAATTGAAATTGGTCCATTAACTTCTTTGCAGAACAAGGGGTGTAGAAGTCAAAAATTTCTAAATGGTGATTTTGGCCTTCTAGCACCTAGACCGCCTAAAACATCTAACCTTTTTTTTTTAGTTTTTTTTTTAAATTACAAACTAAATTAACATAAATTTAGACAAAATAACTCCAACTAGATAATTAATGAATTACCAAATATCAATATCCAAAACAAAAAGAAATAACAATTTAAAATTAACATAAACTACAAAGGAATCAATTGAAAATAGATTCAAATATATTTATCAATTTTCTCCAACTCGAAAGTTAGAATCTTGGCACAACTTATCCGGACTTCATTTGTGTAATGTTTTAAATTTGTTTTTTTATTATTATTGATTCTTGATTTTAAAAAAAATAATTAAAAATTTAAAATCCTTTGCCTTCAAAAATGATTTTTTGCATCGATTTTTTCAAAATCGGGTAGTCGGCGACCACCTTGGCGATTTTTCCATCCATGGTTTTGGTGGCCAAAATGATATCTACACATGTAAAAAAAAAAATTCTTTAATTTTAAAAGCGCCACGAGCTTTTTAATCCTAATACTTACATTGATGGGTTAAAAAAAAACCTAAAATACTAAAAGACAAGGGGTGGGTCGGTTTACGGGCAAAAAACCACTAAACTACTTATTTTTTGCCCTAACCTACTATTAAATCCTACCTGGGGTGGAGAAATCTGAAAATACGGTATATACCGCACTTATCGTACCGAAAAATATCAATTTATCGAAACTTTTGATGCGGTATGGTGCAATACCGAAAAATTTTAGTCTGGAAGAGTATATGAATATAAAAATTTTGGTATCTGCGCGGTATACCAAAAAATATTCGATATACCGAAAATCTTATATTAATTCATATTTTTTTTAAATAAATAATTATATTATATATATATATATATATATATATATATATATATAAACAAAAAAGTCCAAACCCTACATAACATTTCATTTTCACAATCTTCATACCTTCTCCCTTCTCCCCCTCTCCCGGCTCCTCCTCATTTCTTTTGTGGCCCTCCCCCCCCATGGATTGTGGCCTCTCGCTCCCCCTGCATGGTTGTGGCCTCCCCTCCCCCTCTTCCTGTCGGGCTTGACCTTTCCCTTTATTTGTCGCCCCTCCTCCCCACTTGGGCCGTCGCCCTTTTGCCCTCTCGCCGCCTTCCCCACCACTCTGTCCTTTTTTGCTCGAGGTAATTATTGCTACAAAAGCCACGAAATATTTTCGCGATTATTTTTCGGATCTACATTACATAGTGCATTTATTCATTTTTATTCAAATCTTACAAGAGTTTTTGCGTGATGAGCGAAAAACTTGCCAAAATTGAGGATAAGTTCTCTGAAACCTTAGGAGGTGATTCACTCTACTCATCTATTTTACATGTTTTGTTTTATTTTGGTTATGCAATTCCTTTTTCATTCTTCAATATGCTTTTTTCCATGTTATTTTCTTGGGGTTAGATCAAGACTTTCTCTCGATCTTAGTCCAAATCGGTATATATATATATATATGTATGTGTTCTTCTATTGCTACGGATATAAATGAAATTATAGAGAACATGATGATTTGATTCATTTTTGGTTTTTTAATAGACCAATTCTCAATTAGATTGAAATTATTTTTATGCAAAATAACGTTGCAATGGTGCGTGTTTGCGAGAGGCTAAGGTGGATCTTGACTCGTTTTTTTGATCAGTGGGTTTGATTTTATTCACCACGTGTAACGATTGCTTTATATCTAAAGAATTTGCCCTTAAACTCAATGTTTTTCTTTCCACTAATTTTCTTGTCACATGATCTGACGAACTTGTTCCATCTCTGTTCATTAAATTGGATAATACTTGTTTTTGATAAATCAATTCTTTGTCCTTTTATGAATTAAAAATTACAGCGATGAAGGTATATATTAGGATACAATTTATCAATTACTATTTAGGTTAATTAATTAGTACTTTGGGAAAAAAAGTGTCCCTTAAAAATCATTCATTTTCCTTTTTTTCCCCTTAAGGTCTTGTATTTGGGTAATTTACTATTTTAGTTAGTGTTTGTTGTTAGGATAAGAGTTTTAATTACTTGCACTTGTTTTTGTATTTTGAGGTTTATCGAATGCACACTTTTGTATAGTTATAAAATAAATAGAAAAACCAATATGTATGGTTGAGTTGGCTTTGGCTTTTGGAAATCTTCGCATTGGATTTGAGTTAGTGTTTGTTGTTAGGATAGGAGTTTAAATTACATCGTATTTTTTTGTCAAAAGGAAAATTAATGTCTATTGGGTTGAAGTTGAGAAGTGAAGCAGAATTCTTACAAGAGTATAATTTTGAACATGTTTAGTAACTTTATTATTATACTCATATTTTTTTTTATATAGAATGGAATGGAATCTTCTCATTCAATGCAGAGAGATCCTAATAATGAATTGGAAATCTTAGTGGGTTAAAAACTACTTAGAGAAAGCGGTGCAAGGAATTTGATTTGTACAATAAAATTGAAGAAATTGACAATGTATTCTCCTAATTAATCTAAGCATAATTAATAATTTGTGAATATGGTATATTAAAAAAGTTTAAAACTATTTGATTTTTTAAAACTTTTAATAATTTGAAAGGGACCTTAAGCATTACTTATAAAAGTTACAGTCAACCTCAAATAAGTTAGAGCTTAGAGTCATACATGTAAAACTTGAGTTTGTTATACTTGAATTTATTGTTATTCGACTTGATTAATGGATTCTAATATGTTAATTGATTATTTTTTTTGTGTTTTGCAGGTTTCTTGAGATGTTATGTTGGACTTTGAGGTGAATTGTGTTTTTCTTTAATCGTGATTTGTATTATTTTAATCTTGAAAGTGCAAAGCAGTTGTGTTTATTTTAATATGTGATGTGTTGAATAATTTAAACTTATTTTGTTGTGTTTGGCTATTTGAAACTTATTTTATTGTGTTGGACTATTCAAACTTTTTTGTGATCACATGTTTTTCATAAAAAAATATGAGGTTATTTTTAAAAAAATCGGCAAAACGGTATCTTGAAAATTTGATTATACCGAAAATATCGAAATTTTTGGTATACCATTGTCATACGAAAATTTTTGGTACCGAAATTTTTTGGTATGACAACGTATATGACTTTTTCGATATCGAAATTACGGTATACCGAAATTTTCGGTATGACACCGGTATGAATTTTTTGGTATACGAAAATTTGATCGATAATGGTATGGCGAGAAAATTTTTGGTATCTTCCGCAAACCCGTCCCCTAATCCTACGAATCGAGAAAATCGAACTTGAAAACTCTTTTTGCATCGATAAAAAAGCGTGAACAATAAATTTTCACTTCTCTAAATTAGGAAACAAAAAACCTTACTATCATAACGTCATTCAAGCGAAAGCACCGTTGGTTGTCATCACCACATCATTCTCCTCTGAAGCTATGTACACACTTCACCATGAAAACATTAAATTCACATATGGACATCATAACCATGCAAATTAGAATCATAAGAACACAACCACGAGAACCGAACACTATGACTCGATACCATTGTTGGATTACATCATGAATTAAAATACATACCTCCATATATATTTATGTCATTGAAATAAAATATAGAATCTGGTTGAATCCTTCGTATGATTGTGATCCTCTTGGTGTAATTCTGATCATGTGAATTGCTTCAAGTATCGTTTTCTAGTTTCCATGATATGTAAATACCCGTTGATATTTTGATATGTGTGTATTTTTAGAAAACCGATCTCCGTATTGCAAAATAGAGATCATGGAGTCGAAAAAACCCATTTTATCTATAACTAAAAATATGATTTTCTCAATTCAAATTTTTAGAGTGTTATTTGTAATTAATGGCTAGCTTCATGTTTTATGATGTGCCTTTTGGATATATGGTCACTTTTGGACGGAGACACTCTCTTATTGTTAGGTCACTTTTGGGTCCACCCTCTTCTTTTTTATTTTAATAAATCCGCATTATTCGCCATAAATATTTATCGACTTCAATTCATGGGTGGATTTATTATAATACTAATTAATTAATATTAATTAATAACTTTCGTAGTGTAAACTGAAAACGGACTATAGTGTATGTGGGAAATTGATATTAACCACACCTTTATAATAATTTTGAAAATTATATTTTATAAGCTCTAAAAATAACTTATAAAATTTAATTATACATTATTGTTGATATTTCTTGCGGATGTTGTTCCATATGTTGGACAACATTCTGTACAACATCATAAATTTGCCCCTTTTTCTTAACATTGACTCCATTTTAATAGATGTATTTTTCTATGTTTCCTACATTGCAGGTTGATGACAATTCAATTTTATTGTCAGGTGGTTGCATAGTGGATGAGTGAGAATAGAAAGATCATGGAAGGTTACACCTAGATCATGGAGATAGTGGAGGAGAAGTTCAAGGCTATCCAATCCTAGTGAATAGGACAATGCAGTTGATCTTCAAGTCTATAAATACCCTGCATATTGGTCGAGATACAAGTTTGAGGAAAAATGAAATAACATTTCCTCTATTCCAAACTTTAGAGAGTAGCATCTGATACACAACCGTGAGTGGAGGTTGAGGATCGATGTTATTCTATTTGTACTGGTCGAGTGTATCCCAGCATTTCCCATCAGTACTATGTTTATCTTATTGGTGTTGGAATTTAGAGGCACGTAAAACACATAATCACATGCGCAGCGAAAATTAAGTTCACCAACAACGAACAGTTAATTGCATACAGATTACAATAATCATGAGAAATCTTATAGTAACTCGAGAGAAGATTTCTCTACTCTCTGATATCCACGTAATCCCCAATTCACGGACTTGCGGAATTATCGATTGTTGAATCAAGAGATAAATTTGCTAGGAAAATCAAACTCTAGATCTTATGGAGAAAATATAAAGTGATCTAGTTTGTGAATCCGATATATTGTATATAGGGGGAGGCTTATCTTATTTCCAAAGCTATCCCAATTAGGAAATAAAATCCCTAATCTTGAATTAAATTAATTCCTTTTAATTTAATTCCCTAAATATAAATCTCCATAGATTTAAATGTCTTATATGAAAATCTCTACGATTTATTTTCATATACATTAAATCCTACAATTATATTCCAAATATAATTATTGGGAATTCTTATTTAATTAAATCTAATTTAATTAAATATTTAATAATAATTAATTCCAAATTAATCTATTATTAATTACTTCTCCATAAATTAAATATTAAATCAATTTAACATATATAATCAACCAATATAATCCGTAAAGGGAACTACTTTTTGTGTGACCCATGTGCCCTCACATATACCCGGCGATTAGTAAAACTAACGGTCTTAATTGAACCCTAGTCAATAAATCGGACATTCTCGATATATGAAGATGCGTTCTGAAAAAACATGCAACTACACATGAATCTGAAGCGTGGGCAATTGCAATTTCCTCCTTTCATTCCACGAATACTCGATTAGTCTTGAACATGATGAAATTAATATTCAAATAACTTAATCAATTTTATCTCAAATCACTAATTGATCATTAGTGTCACACTTAGTCACAAAGTCTAAGTTGGCGTGCGTTGACCAATGACTTAGATTCGATTATGATGAGAAGATGAGTATTCTCTCTAAAATCCACTTTGAGGATTGAATCATTTTCTTAGCTCAACTACAAGCACATGACGCCGTGATGAAACCAATCAGCTATATCTACCCACTGAAAGCGGTGCAAGCGTCGATCGTGGTCAAAGTTCATCCTCCACACATGTCGTGCGTATTGACCTCAAGTCGAAGGAGTATCACATCGCTCCCACTAACTGAGACACCCGTAGACACATATAGTTGAGCTTCATCAAAGCGGTTTCTCGGATGGGTATACCAATACCCTCTAAAGGTATTTGTGCATCCATCATGAGATACCTAGTATCTCGTGATAAGTGAGATCTTACTACACTCTCTAAGAGTATGATCACGATTGCACACCAATCTCCATTGCATCATCAATATCCCTTTCTTGATGATCCTCGATTGAAATTTATTTAAGAATCATGTTTAAGTCATCCGAGTTCTCACTCCTCAATGACCCTTGATGACTCAAGGAACACACATAGAATAAATGCAAACAATCAAACATAATATTCTAATGAGTGTAATGCCATACATTTAATATTAAACAAACAATAATATTAAACCGTAACCTAGATAATATTAAAGTATTATGTCCTTACAATGGATTGTCTACAGGACATTAACACTTTAATAATCTCCCACTAGAACTAGAGCCAATCACCTACATGCCTAACCCCTAGTCCATCAAAATGTCTAGTGTGTACATGAACACTCAAAGCCTTGGTGAAAGGATCGGCTAGGTTATCCTCCGTGGGGACGCGTTCTAACCCTATTTCTCCTCTAGCAATTATATCTCTTATCAAGTGATAACGCCTCGGTACATGCTTATTTCTATTATTGGATCTCGGTTCCTTAGCTTACACAACCGCACCAGTATTGTCACAATACAACTTTATTGGACTACTGACACTCGGAACTACCCCTAGTTCATTTAAGAACTATTTTATCCAGACAACTTCTTTGGCAGCCTTTGCCCGACAATATCTTGACCGGTTGTTGAGTCCGGTAGTTTCTTGTTTTGGAACTATTCAACTAACGCCCACCATTGAGAATGAAAAACATAGCCCGATTGTGATTTTTAATCATCACAATCGGATTGAAACTTTACATCGGTATAGCGATTTGCAACTAGCTCTAGCGTCCTCCGTGGACTAGAAAGCAGGTCTTTAATGCGTCTAAGAGTACTTAAGAATGTTCTTGGCGGCAATCGATGAGGTTCACGTGGATTCAACTGGTATCTACCGATGGTGCTAACGGGAAAGCCACATCGGCCTTGTGCAAATCATGGCGTACATGATGGAGCCAATTGCGGATGCATATGGTATATCCTTCATTGGCCGAATATCAACTTTGTCCGTGGAAGGACAATCCTTCTTAGGCGACTTTATCCATGACATGCGGTTGAGAACCACTCTTAGAGTTCTCCATCGAAAATCGCTTTAACACCTTGCTCTCGTAGGTTATTTGTGTGATCCCAACATCTTCTTGGATCTATCCCTATGGATCTTGATCCCTAAGATGTAGCATGCCTCGCAAGATCCTTCATCATGAAGGTCCTTGATAGCCCGATCTTTAACATTGCGTAAGAGGAATGTTGTTTCCCATAATTAGTATGTCATCGACGTACACAACTATGAAAAAATATTTCCCCTTTGCGTTTCTGATACGCATGGATCTTTCAATTTCGATGAAGTCAAGCGATTTGACTACTTCATCAAATCGGATATTCCAACTCTAGAAGCTTTGCTTTAGTCCATAAATGGACCCGTTTGAGCTTGCACACAAGATTATATACTGGCTTAGATACAAAACCTTAGGTGAGTCATAAACACCTCCTTATCAATGTTCCCCATTGAGGAAGGCTACATTTTGACATTCATCTGCCAAATCTCATTATCTAAATGTGCTGCTTCTGACCGTGAAATTCGAATGGACTTGATCTTGGCAGCGGTAGAAGGTCTCATCATATCCAATGCTTTACGGCGTTGATTATAACCTTTGCCACTAACCTAGCCTTGTAGGTTTGTACCTTGTTGTTTGCATTAGTCTTCGCTTGTAGACCCATTTGCAACCTATGGGTTTTACCCTTTTAGCAGCTTCAACCAAGTCCCCGAACTTGATTGGTGTACAACAGAGTCCATCTCGAATTTCATGCTTCTTGCCACCTGCGGAGTCAACTTCTAATGTTGCCTCGATTTGTAAGTTCTGGGATAAATCTTTGTCAAGAATCTCTCACATCATCATGTTTCTCTCGAGGAAACCATAATATCTAGTGGGCGGATTCGAATCTAGTAAAACTTCTGAATTTGTGTTTCGTGCGGGTTGTACATTACGATCGTGAAAATTTTGTGGTGCATCGATTTCATCAATGTAGGGAGAGTCCTCAAGAGCAATATTTTACGATGCCTCTTAGGCGGGGAGTTTGAACTATGTTGTTCTCATTCAAAAGCCGGCTTGGAGTTTGTTGCAAAAGCAATCTGCTCAATTATGCTCCTGGTGAAGAGGATCACTAAGTGATAAACTTCCACCATGTGGCCGGTTGAATGCTTCGCGATTCTTGTCACGTTTCTTTGACAAAATATCAGTCTCTTAGTTATCTTGTGGTTCTTGAATTTCTTCAAGTTCTATCATCTTATGGCCTTGGTCCTTGAAGACATAATCTTTGGGGAACTGCTTTTGCTGCAGCTTGATTATCGTTTGTTTCTCGGGGTAGATAAATAATATCCTCTTGTTTCCATAGGATATCCACAAAGGTAACCCTTTTCACCTTTAGATTCCAACATCGGTGATCATCTTTTCTGTCAATCAGGGCAACCTGGCGTTTGATATGTGAAAAAAGTTGGCTTCTGCGGCCGTAGTTATGTATGGCGTATGATCAAGCCCTGATTTGGATGGAATCATATTGAAATGTAGATTGAGGTTTTGGGCGTATCCCCCATAAGAATGTTGGAAGAGAGGAAAAGCTCATCATGGACTTACCATGTCTAACAGGTTCGGTTTCTCATCTCGAATACTCCGTTCATCTGCGGTGTTCTGGGATGAGTCCATTGAGATTGAATTCCATGTAACTTAAAGTAATCCATGAACTCATGGCTAAAGGTATTCACCTCCTACGATCCGTCGAAGAGTCTTTATACTCTTACCAAGTTGCTTCTCTACTTGACTTTGAACTCTTTGAATTTCTCAAAGACTTCAGTTTTGTGTTTCTTAAGATATCGTATCCATATCTTGAGAAATCGTCGATAAAAAGTGATGAAGTAGTAGTGACCCCTTCTATTTAGAAGTGGGCAATGGTCCACATCACTAATGGATCAACTCTAGAACTTCTTTGGCATGAATCCTTTCCCGGAAAAGGGTTTATTGGTCATCTTGCCCTTGAGATAGGATTAACAATTTCCATAAGACCAAAAGTCGAATGGGGTTAAGTAGTCTAGCTTTCTTAACCTTCGCGATCCTATTCTCATTTGCATATAACCAAGCCTACAATGCCACAAGTAAGTCGGGGTTTTCATGATTACTAAGTTTAGTCGTTTTGTTTTGTATATTAAGAATATCATGTCCACAATGCAACAAATATAAACCAATCGATAAAGGAGCATTTCCATAAACATCACCATTAAGCGAAAAATAACAATTATTATTTGCAAAATGGAAGGAAAACCCTTCAATGTCTAACATAGGAATAGAAATAATGTTGCGAGTAATAGAAGGAACAAAATAATAATTATTTAGTTCAAGTCTAAAACCAGAGGGTAAGTCTAAAATATAAGCGCCAACATGTTCGTGACAACTCTTGCTCCATTCCCAGCGTGTGGGCGACTTCACCCGCCCTGGCCCCATTGCTATGCGAGACCTGCACATTAATACAAATGTGTGAGCCACAGCCGTTATCCAATACCCAACAATTAGTATCATTTGTGGACATGTTTATCTCAATAACAAACATACATGTTCCAGTGGCTGAGACACCTTGTGCCTTCTTTTAATTTTGCTAGAACCTTATGAGTCATTCTTCAATGCCCATACGCTTGCGGGTGGAGGCATACATCATATCCACCCTCTCCTTTTTTGAATTCCACCTTTGGGCTTAAGGAAGTTAAACAGAGCCTTTCTTTTGCCTTGCCCGCCAACTTCTTCTTTCCTTTGGGCGAGAAAAGAAGTAGAAGGCACTCACCATGAGCATGGATTTTTCCTTAGCAGTGGAAGACTCAAAAGTCTTTAGCATGTTATGCAGCTCGGGCATAGACGATTCCATCTTATTCATATTAAAGTTTACAACGAAACTCGAATATGAATCGGGAAGAGACTGAAGAATGGAATAAACAGCAGCGTTGGTTTTGAGCTCAATGCCCAAGTTTCTCGATTAACCCTATCATTTTCAACACATTGAGGAGAAACCTTCCTCAGCCGGACATCCGGTATCTAAGCGGATCTCTCGTCACTTCATAAATCTCGGGCGAGATTTGAATCAAAGAGATCCTTCCGGATGTGATCATCCGGAAGGAAGCATCCTCTCATCTTTTGCCTTTGCAACTCGGGAGTCATCAAGGAGCATAACACCTTTGGTCAGGAAGCATCATCTTGATGCTTCTTTTGAGCTCGGCGTCAAGCGCCTAACTCTTCCGATGCGGCCTCGGGGTAGCGGGGATTGGTGTCCAACACGTACTCAATCTTTTTCTTGCCCTAAGCACCAAATGCGTTTGATTGCGATCGAGAAAATTTGGCCCGACCAATTTGTTCATTTCAAAAACGCTTCTCGGTGATAAGTTATTCATTTCAACAATCCTAGAGAAATAAAATAAAGCGGAATTAAAATACATAATTCCTATGATCAATATTCGACAATCAAAATAAACATGGCCTTTCAAATTTATTTTGTCTCCATTATTTTCACATATTCAACGACTTCATCGGGAAGAATACAAATTTATATCTAATATAAATCATAATGGACTAGGATCCACATTACTCTTATTATAATCGGCGAGAAATTTGAATATCACAATAACATAAGCTGGTAGGTCTCTACAAAACCAATTGCAAATTGCAACTCTGGTTTATTGAACCTAGTTGATTGATGTCCCTTACCCTTTGTCCCTTGGTAGGTTAAACAAAGTTAAGTTTGTTTACAACCATCAAGCGGCGACATTTCATGTCTATAAAAGTCACATTAGATGTAGATCCGGCAAAAGGCGAGGGTCTTTAAGTACTCATTGGGCAAAATCTCCGGTTTACTTTTAATTTTGATGGAATACATCTTATTAAATTAATGAGAAAATCATATTTTTAGTGAGAGCGTTTTCAAAGGCGGGTATTAATTGCTTAATCGAGATCGTCATGATGTCTAAGTCATATTTGAGCCATTACGGGCGCCGCCTACCCAAACATGACATATCTTGGACTTACAAATATTTGGGCACCCGTCTACCCAAGCATTTAACACGGTCCGACAAATATTGGGCCTTACCCAAACCGATTATAATACGGACTGTAAGCAGGTTAACTAATTTAAAAACAATTAAGCGAGTTAACGGTGGGTTTAATAAATCCTTTTGAAAATGAGCTTTAAGTCGATTAAAGTTTAGGTTTTAAAATTATTAAATACAATTAATCCATTTAATTTTTATTGGTCCAACCAATTTTAATTTAGAAATTTAAATTCAATTAAAGTTCTAAAGTTGTTCAACTTATGTTATTTTATTAGGGGCTCAGTGCGATTTAAAAAAATTGCGGGAGGGCTTGTCTCAAATCCGATTTGCAAAACAACCCTCCTACATCATCACCACCCAAAAACAAATCAAATCCGTCCAATTCGAAAGCGGTTTCAAAAATTTCCAAACCTAAACACAATTTCCGGTCTCATCATCCAGCAATAAGAATCACGAAACATCAATTTTGGAACATAGAAAATCAGCGAAACAGGAATCGGGACACGTAAAGCGATTTGGTGAAAACTAAATCTAACGTCTTAAGATGGCGATAATGGAATAACCGGGTTTGCATAGCTTGAGAACCAACGAGGGCCAGCGGCCGCGAAGCCTCGGCCGCGAGAGCAATTTCACCCCGCGTCGCCCTAGGTGCTTTGGTGCATTACTGCGCCCTTTCGACTTTTGACTTTGATGCGGCAAACCCGAATCGCTTGGCGATTGAAATTGAAGATCGAGCACCGTCACCATAATCCGGGAGTCAAGGCGATGCGCCGGAGATGACGGCGGTGAACCGTCTCGCTCGAGAATCCGTCGATCGAAGATATGCGGCGAGGAGTGATGAATCGCGTCTGGGACTTTAGCATCATGGTCGCCGCCTTCAGCGTTGGTGAGCAGGTCCACACGGCCATCGCCCAGTGATGGATGTGGGTCTCCGCCCTCTAAGCAAGTGTAAGCTATTGCAAAAGGCGACTTGGGGTTTCGAAACCACAAGATTTGGGATGATGAAGGGAGACCGAGCCGTGGAGATAAAAGCGACCGAAGTGGGGTGCGGTTTCATCAAATAAAGCGTTGTCAGATTAAAAAAATTAATTTTCTTTTAATTTTCAAAATCAAAACAATAAGCAATTATAACAAAAATGAAATTGCTCACGATACCCTTTGTTGAAATTTAGAGCCACGTAAAACTGCGTAATCACATGTTCAACGGAAATTAAGTTCACCAATAACGAATAATTAATTGCATCTGATTACAATAATCATAATAGAAATCTTCAAAGAACTCGAGTAGATTTCTCTACATTTTATCCCGTAATCTCCAATTACCCGGACTTGCGGAATTGCGGCGTTGAATCAGAGATGATTTGCTAAGAAAATTCAAACTCTAGATCTTATGGAGAAAATATGAAGTGATCTAGTTTGTGAATCCCAATAGATTGTATATATAGGGAGACTTAGCTTATTTAAAAGATAGCCCGATTAGGAAAATAAAATCCCCTAATCTTGAATTAAATTAATTCTTTTTAATTTAATTTCCTAAATATAAATCTCTACGGATTTAAATACCTTATATGAAAATCTCTCGATTTATTTCCATATACATTAAATCCTACAATTATATTCAAATATAATTATTGAATTCTTATTTAATTAAATCGATTTAATTAAATATTTAATAATAATTATTTCAAATTAATCTATTATTAACTACTTCTCCCGTAAATTAAATATTTAAATCCAATTTAACATTTAATCAACCAACTTATAATATGTAAAGGGAACTACTTGTTGTGTGACCCATAGGCCCTCATATCTTAGGCGATTAGTAATTACTAACGGTCTTAATTTCTAGTCAATAAATCGGAAATTATAATATGAAGAATGCGTTACGAAAACATGCAACTACCGTAAGCGGAAAATATTTGCTTGGTATGATTTCTCCTTTCATTCCACCCCGAATGAATTGATTAGTCTTGAACATAATAGAGTGTCCTATTAAATTTTTTTTTATCAATTTTGTCTCAAATCAACAATTGATCATTAGTT